>JAQFZX010001680.1:0-26221 GCA_034682405.1 Hydroisotoma schaefferi | reverse complement strand
GAAGCCCTGGAACTATCCTTGGGGGTGAGGAAAGATGAAAGCTAAACCTTCGACTTGGCTAGTTGCTTTCCTCTTAAGGCTCCATGGTCGTTTATTTTTCTCTGATTTCGAAGCAAAATGACACAATAAAAGTCCTTGACAACTTCAAAATAAAAAATGAAATCCCATGCAAAAGGGGTGCCCAAATGACGTTTTACGAGAGAACTGATGATTGGTATCAAGGATTATTACTATCAAAAATGTAATATTCCATTTTAAGCATATCCACAAGGGGTTTATGAAACTACAAGTGCCGTCGGTCCATGGACGCGACAACTTTTGAACCGATAATGCCTGACACATCAAATTTAGCATATCCCCCATTGCATAGAATGAAAGGTTTATTAGATCATAATCCAGCCCGAGCCGACCAGCTAGGGACCCGTGGGGGCAACAAAAAAACAGAATGGACCCATGGGTATTCTTGTTTTTAGATAGTGGGGATCTTGGTGGGTTTTTGGGTATATTGCTTGCAAAAAAGCATTGGGTTTTTGGGTATATTGCTTGCAAAAAAGCATTGGGTTTTTGGGGTGTTTGCTCCACAGAGTTTAAGCCCACGTTAGCTCACTCTGTAATAAATAAATTGTTGGCCCAGTCAATTGGGTTTGTAGACCACGCTGTCTGTCCGTGTGTATGTAGTCGATAACTCTAGAAATAAACCGTATTAGACGAATATAACGGATGGGCGAAAACTGTCGTGGTATCATGTATAACATCCATAGAGTGCGTCCGGAGTGACCGCGCGATGTTTTTAAAGTAAGCGCGCGATGAGTCCGGAGTGAAAGCGCGCGCGGTAACAAGAGGTCACGTGCCCTAAACAGCGTTTACTTTGTTCTATTGAGACCTTCTAAATACTATTAGCAAAAAACGCCATCGAGCCATCCTTTTTTAAACTTTTTATAGAAATGTTTCAATGCGATTCATATGCATTATTTCCAAATATCAGTTGATCAATTTCGAGAATATTAAAATATCTAACTCAATATTTGCCCTCATTCCATTAGCACCTAAAAGCCATTCAGTTAGCTCTGCGATTCTTGCTTACAAAGTTAATTTAACAAAAGGTATAAAACAGTCAATAAAACAGTCCGGAAGTCAATAAACCACCTTCGAATAAAATTTTTCGATTTCGATTTCGCAAAATGCCACTTTGGTATATTCATGTCAGACACCGTCCAAAATTGTCCAAAATATGTACGCGTTTCTAAAAGAATAAGAGGATGCAGTAAAGTCATTCTTTAGAAAATATTTCACTCAGAACTGAAACAGTTAGGAATTGATAACCGTAATTTTGTTCCAGTGTATTTAGGAGCGCGCGTTGCAAAAGCATTAGCGATGTTTTGTAGCTAGCAAGTTAGCTACTAATTGTACTACTTGCAAATAAATAGCCTTATGCAACCGAAAAAGAGCTTTTACCGTTTGTCTAACTTTAAAGTGGCCTTCTTAAAGGGATTACCATTTAAAAGTTGTCTAATTATTGCCAATTTTGGACACTTTTGGACAATTTTGGTCATTAAATGCCGTCATGACCATTTTGGACATTATTTTCGGACGGCCTGGCCTATTTTAGTCGGCCACTTACCATTTTTTGACACCCATTTTGGACGGTGTCATTTAGTCAAAACGACCACCACTGGTAAAAGCGATAAAACCCATGGGTAATAATAATAAATGCTTCTTTGCAAAAAAAAGAATTTAATCATAGTAGTTAAAGTTACTATAGAACGTTATTTTTAAAATATTTCCAATTTTTGAACTGGAATGCTAGGAAAGTGGTTCATAGTAAAATTATACAATTAGTATCGTTGGATTGCAAATTTTTCAATCGAGGGCAGGATAGTACTTAATATGCAATGAAAGTATTGGACTTATGAAATAATAGCAAGAATCTTAAAAATCAGGGTACATTTTGAGCTTTTTTGCGACTTCCAACCTTGTACCCAAACTTGTGTATAAAATAAAGCTTAATGAGTACTATCCTGCCCTTCTTTAGAATATTTTCTATCAAATGAAACTAAAATGAGAATTCCACCGTGATCCCATCTCACAGCATTCCTGTTGAAAAATGACCCTTTTTAACATTGATTTCCCTATGCTGGACCGGAAGTTTCCTTAACGATCGGGGAGCCTTAAAGAACTGTGGTGACTTACAATTAATGCAATGTTAGCGACAACCTTGAGGGATTTGAGTTAGTTTCATTATATTTAACTTTTTTTACCTAACAATATTTAACTTAATAGCTGACTTGGATTTTGTAATGCGGCGCTTTGGCGACCCTAGTAAACGGTATTTTGAGAAGACATTACTGATGTGCTACAATTAATGGTTTTTTCACATCTTAAATGCATGCAGTAAAGTTATAAAACTAAAACCAAACAAGTTATTTTGGTAATAACATAAAAAATTAATAAACTGAATGTCCGAAAAGTATGAATATAAAATGATTATTCTGAGTATTTTTTTTGCATTTGAGTATTCACAAAGTAATAGTTTTTCGCGTTGTTAGGACAGGTACGTTAATTAGTTTCCTTATCACAGCATGTTTTTCACGTGCTTGCGGAGGTTACCTGCTCTGCTATAGACCTTGAAGCAGAAGTCAAAATTTAACTGGGTTGGCTAAAGCTGTCAAGACCGATTCCATAGAAACCAATGGAGCAGTCTTGATGAAAAGCGTCAAATCCTGTCCATGCCTTTAAAACAATCCCAAATCATGAAATCATACATGAATTAGAATTTTATCTATTTAATTATGTTCAGAACGGTACTTAGTATTGTAATTCCTAAGATAGGTTTAGAGGACTTATTTTGTACAAGTCTATATGGGCAATAACCATCTAAGTTTTACTTGTGTAATAGAATAATTTACATTACCATAACTAACTATTAGTGCATTACAAAACTCCAAGTTCAAGCCTCAGTCAAACTACAATTTCCAACACTACTCTCTGAAATCTCAACAGGGATACATCTCATTTTTAGAGTCAAAAGTCCCATTAAATATCTCTGTCATTACTAATCTTTACCTGACATTAAAATACCTGACTTATCATTTCAAACTACAAATACTATACATTTTTTGAATTTTTATCAGCTTAGAAAGAAAATTCTTTATCGACGTCAATTAGAAGGCGACGAACAGAATATGTAGAGTACTGATCTGTCTAAGGTATGAAGCGTGGGTTGTGGTGGTTTTTTGCTGGAGAGGCTAATAATGATTGAGCAGATGGCCTTGGAGGAGTGAAGGGTTTTGCAGGAAGACTTTCTACCCTAAGATACTTTAATTGAGACTTAACGTAAAACACTTTTGCTCCTACTCGATACATGTAGTATGGAGGTGTAATCCTTACTTTATAAAGCTTTCACCCACAAAAGTTCCATTATACAAATTGGCGAAGCTGCGGATTTTTCCTGCATTCTAATGCAATTACTAATTGGCTACAAATACTGTATCAAAAGCATATACTATTTGCGAACGTTAACCTCAAAAGACAAGGTACCCAAAAGACAAAGAATCCCTATTTCATTCCTCATTTCCATTTATAAAGTAAAAACGATTTCCCTCGTAGTGTCCATGGTCTTTCTTGCAACCAGAGTTTTTTTTCCAATAATTTCCTCGGCCTTCGCCAGAAATTTTTCAGACAATTTTTAACATTAACTGCATCCATTCTTTGCGGGTTAAATCGTAGGGTCCCAAAAACTAAATGGCTGAAAAAGAAAATCCCACCAAACCCACCTCCATTTCTCCATGCCAATATCTAATTCCCACTATTCCGTCTCTTTGTGAATTTAAAAATTGACCAAATTGCAATTTTGGGCGAGTTTTCTGCTTGTTTTAAACCGAAGAAACGTTAAATTATTCCGAATGGCAAAGGAAATTTTAGAAGACGATGACTGCAACTGAGGCACCTGAAAATCTTACCACAAGTAAACGGATGTTTAATAATTAAAATATATAGGTTCCATTTTAAGGACATCTTCTGAGATGTAGTTTTTTGTTAGTAGCAACGGATGCTGTGCAAATAGATTTACTTAACCGCAAATACTATTACGGCTTAAAATCATCCGATATCCACCCCGTGGTGCTAGAAAGTGGGTTCTTTCGCTAAGGCGTGGAAATATTACAAAAATTCCCAGTGTAGTAACGGACGAAAGTTGACATTCTACTGTCACAAGAAAGCATGCAACTTTTGTTTTGAGGTTACAGAAAATATTTGAGATGATAAAGTGCAGCTCTTATAATCTGTCTGTTCGTGTTCGAAAGAATGCATTATAACCCTTAATCTAGCAGGAATCGATGTACTTGAAATTACATTTTCAGGCAAGTGTTTCATCGATTTTATAAAGTTTTTTAAGTTTTCAGTTTTTTTAAGTTGCTGAATTAGTTATTCTTTTTTACAGGTCTAAAACGGACCAAACTGCGAACAGAAAAGAAAGAATCCTCAAGGAAAGGTTCCGAGCCTTCAAAATCCGAATTTAAATCCGCCCGTCCTGTCAAAGTTCAGCTTCCACCACCATCAAAACCGCACCACCTCTTTGGGTCTGAAACAGCATCCGCCCAACCTGTCAAAGAGCTTCCACAACCTCTCTTCCACCATTATTTGGGTCTGAAACGACATCGGACCAACTTGTCAAAACTGGTCCACTCTTCCACCATTTCTTTGGGCCTGAAACGCCATCGGAACAACCTATCCAAATTGACGCAAACCTACCTTTATCAAAACCACCACCACAACCTCTCTTTCACCATTTTCTTGGGTCTGAAACAGCATCCGACCAACCTGTCAAAATGAATGCAAATCTTCTACAATCAGAACTTCCAAAGTATAAAACGGCCAAGGCAAAATCCTGTAAACTGGAAAAAAACACGCAACAACTGGAATCAAGACAATCCCCTACACTTAAGCCCCCTCGAACGATGGATGTTTGTGGCTTATGTTTTATAACAATTACAGGAAAGCAATCGAGGCGGATTTATATATGCAAGATATACCGGAACATTCCCCATTTATGTGCAATTTTCACGGCACTGACTCTTTCGTCGAAATTGTTGACAATTACGAGTATTTTAGTGAGCAGGAGGTAGTAGAGGTAATACTCTCCGAAGACTCTTATAGTAGAGTTGTGAAGGTAGTTTTTAGAACCCAGAAGGACCTAATCAACGGACTATTAAAGTAATTAAAACTCTTTTTTTAATCGGTTTTTTAAGGTTAGAAGGACTTAAAGTTTACTAACTACCTGTTTACAGGAAAGAGCCTCTTGGAAATTGTCCGGTTTTTTGTACTGTGGTTTGAAACAGGGGAAGCACCTTCTTTATCTACCAGAAAACCCGTAGCAGCTGCAGCAGCAGAGGGAAAATTTATGGAGAACGTTGAGGACACTGTGGAGGGCGAGGAACTATCACGTGAAGAGGCGGAGGTTAAAGTTTCACGTTTAATGGAGGAGGTTGAACAATCAGGTGATGAAGAGGACATGGACGAGGAGGGGAACAACTGGAATCAAGACTGTAAGTCAATCCCCTACACTTGTGCCCCTTCGAACGATGGATGTTTACGGCTTATTTTTTATAACAATTACAGGAAATCAATCGAGGCGCATTTATGTATGCAAGACATACCGAAAATGCCCCATTTATCTGCCATTTTCACGGCACGGGCTTTCGTGAGTGGGAGTGACAACACTCTTACTCACACTTTCGTGAGTGTGAGTGACAACACTCTCACTCACACTTTCGTGACTGTGAGTGACAACACTCACTCACAGTTTCGTGAGTGTGAGTGACAACAGTCTCACTCACACTTTCGTGACTGTGAGTGACAACACGCACTCACAGTTTCGTGAGTGTGAGTGACCACACTTTCGTGAGTGTGAGTGGCAACACTTTCGTGAGCGTGAGTGACAACTCAGGTAAAATGTAGCTAGGTTCAAGCTTTACTCATAGGTAAAATGCGGATTATAACTACAGGCCACAGTGTTGAGAGAGCCTAAAGGGTGCGTGCAATAGTGAACTTGGGTTTCCTTCTAGCTAATAACACTTCCCGTTCCCCACAGAACCAAAACCAAAAGTCACTCACATGTGAAGTATAAGAACCACCACCAAGCTGTAGCTCTCTCCATAATAAAAAGTGACATTTAAAAAGTTAAAAAGGTAATCGTCATCTCTGTCATCCCACACTAGTTGTTGCAAACGATCTAGAGAGGAATGGTCATCCATTTCAAAAGATAATAATAAAAACCAATATTCCAGTTTATTATTCTACTTTTTCTAATTAATTATTAATAAACCCAACAATAGAGGTAAAGATGGAAGATTACAAATTTCTATTCAAAGTGGTCCTTGTAGGGAACGCTGGAGTGGGAAAGACCTGTCTTGTTAGAAGATTTACACAGGTATAAAGTAAAGGATATTGTAGATGTTTATTTTGAAGTTATGAGCATAAATATGGGATAAAGATAGCTAATTGGTTAGGTTAAGTGTTAATTAAACCTCTGAAGTTAATAAATAAAGGGTAATAAATTGATATATTTCAGGGGTTGTTCCCACCAGGTCAAGGGGCAACTATTGGTGTTGATTTTATGATAAAGACGGTGGATATAAATGGAGAAAAAGTTAAGGTAAATTGGTTTGAGTGAGTTTTGTTAAAAGGAATGAGGTTTTTATAAAATTGATTATATAATTATTGTAGTTGCAAATCTGGGATACTGCGGGTCAAGAACGATTCCGCTCAATTACACAAAGTTACTACCGGTCGGCCCAAGCTTTAATTTTAGTTTATGATGTCAGTTCCCAACCAACTTATGATTGTTTACCTGACTGGCTCAGAGAAATTGAAGAATATGCCAACACGAAAGTTTTGAGAGTTCTTGTTGGTAAGTTGGGTGGGAGCAGCAGTTTTGGGATAAGAGACTATTGAATGTTTTAGTTGGGATTTAGTTGAATTTAACAAAATTTGGTATTTATTTTGTAATTGAAAGGTAACAAGACTGATCGGGAGGATCGGGAGTTGCCCACCTATGTTGGGGAGGACTTTGCCCAAAGAAATAACATGTATTTTATGGAAACATCCGCAAAAGAAGCAGATAATGTGGAAAAGCTCTTTATGGAAATCGCTCACAGCCTTATTGAAGTAAATACTGTCTAAACGTCGTAAAGTATTTCCGGAAGGTTGAATTATTATTTTTTTTATATTGTATTTACTTTTAAATTTATAGCAAGCAAAAGCCAGAGAACCGGCTTCTGAATACAAAGGAAATCCAACACATTCCGTCGACCTCAATAATAGTAGAAATCCATCAAAACCAAGTGATGGCTGTTGTGGTCGACTATTATGATGGAATCAAGCGTCTTTTTGTGATACATCTAACAAATCTGATCTTCGTTTGTGGGTTAATCATCCGGATGTCAATCAGACAGGGTTTTGTACTAGATTTAATAAGGAAATAAGATATTATTAGTCCGAATAGGGAAGTTTTAAGCACAAAATGTCCGAATTTAAAAAAAAATTTCCTGACTTTCATTATTTATTAACTTTTGAGTGTTAGCGATCAATCAGTTCAAAGTGTAGTTGTAATTAGAGAATTTAATTTCCGTAGTTTTGTGACCTGAATCATAGTCAGTGGATAGAGCATTTGCTATCATCACCCTCAGAACTTCAATTGTACGTCCAATCCAGTAGTAACAAAGTTTTTTGTAACTTTTATTTGTATTTTGAATGTCAACCAATTTACCAAGAATGTATTTCTCGGAATCAGCAACGTGTAAAATTATGTCTGCTTTAATAATTTAACGTCTACCTGTAAATTTGTTCTGACTGATATTATGGCAGTAGTTTTATATACGTATGGTTTATTAGAGTAGTTAACTGCTCTGTGGTGTTGTACAGTTCATTCCATTGAACGTTTAAAAATGTAACCGCCCTTGTGATGCACTTTTAGAATATTATGCAAGTATTAAGTTAACTTTGGTGGTGTGGGTTCCATTTATTTTATTTTTACAAAGATTCCAAACTGGTAGCAATGGTATTATTATGTATGCTTCTTTTATTCAGTGGATTTATCTAGTATTGAATCAGGGGTGTTAATTGTATTACAAGTCCAAGGTGTGTTCATATCACCTCGCCAAACCGGTTGTGTGCAGTTGCAATAAGTATTTAAATATTGCAAGCATCTAATGTGCTATTAGGCTAAGCAAATTTAATATTTTGAATATCACCAGAGACAAATAATAAATTATCCAAGTATTCCAAACCACTCCTACATCAAATAATAGGTTAACATTATCAAATAGTTATTTACCATTTGAATTATAAACTTTAAAAATTATTTTGGTAATGTAAGTGCAAAGTTTAAAACTTTAAATGACTTGCATTACTCACATTTTTAAGCGTACAGATTGAATTATTCCTTAATATCCAAGTTTGTAAGATTCAGCCATTTCACTCAAAAATATCCCAACCCTCTACTTTTAGGTTCTTGGTTGAAGTCAAAAGTAAAGATGATTTAGGAGGATGTAAAACATACTTTTCTTTTAATTAACTTGGGAGCTGTGTAAACATCGGCTTGTTGTAGGACTAACCGAGACGTCTTGATTTCTTAATGTAGAAATGTAATCCAAAGGGAAAGCAAAGATTTGTTTTGATTATTCCAAGATTTGTATTCAACCGTCCAAGATATAGAATGCTGAGATAAATGAGATTGGCAGCGTAGGAATATAAATAAAGACAATCGTTCCGGTTACCTCAAGAAACCAAGTCTATGAAAAACTAACAGGTCATGCTTTGACCAAATATACGCTGCCCGTTCCATTATTTTCCCAAAGGTATCTATCTCTCTTCAGTAGCTGCTGGTCTACCCTAATATTGCCAAACGGGATAGTCGGTAATTTTAAAATATTCCTACAACGTAGTAATTCCTACATAGCTCATTCTATTCCTTCCCTACTATTTGCCACTCACCACTTCTTCTTCAGCAAAATTACTGTATTTATTTCCAGGTTTAACTCCTCTGGAAAAGCTCTCAAAGTAACATTAAGATACGGGAAATTCTACTCTTTATGATGTAAAGATGGGGAATTATAGAGAGGAAGGAAGTAAATAGTGGTGGGGTGGGTCTCAATACATGAAATCCGGTACATTTAGACGTTATAACTGTATCTCTATATATTATTATAGCTGGTTGGTATAGAAGGAGGTTGTCCAAGATGACAGAGAAAAGTGTATGTGTAGCCCTAATATTTCATCAGCCTCTCTACACACTTGGGCTAACGAGTGGACATTTATATACTTTTTTTCCTCCATCCCCACTTTCTCCCATCTTGGCATCTCCTTCCTTCCTAGATATATTTCCTTAAAATGTATAAAGGTTAAAGAAAGGTGCTGGAAACTGGTTGTTACTAATCCCAAGTCCTCTTCTTGTTGTAATCCTCCCAACCAATCCTTTATAATATATTCTGTTTGAAGTATGAGATTTGGAAACTGAATTTTACTCTACTTTACTTGGCCTCCAAACCAAAATTCCTTCCCTACCTCTCTTTTATAAATTAACTATCTCGAAACAAGTATTCCTTTACTTTACTTCTTTCCAATGAACAAGCAGATTGCTCATTTTTTATTTAAATTTCACAAATGTTTACACAATGAAATGAAAAAAACGTTATCCTGGAATAGATGCCCCTATGGAATAGTTGTATCCGCTAAATAGAATATAGTATGTCCCTTTTAATCCTGCTAAGAATAAAATGAGCCCGGTATGATTACATCCCAAAGGTGATAGTAATAAAGGTAAAAAATTAATCGAGAGTCTTATTAGTTGAAGAATCATATAGTATCTATCTGGATTAATTTAATTTAGTGTAAGCGTATCATCTCAACCTCAGATGGCAAGAAAATGTGTAATTAATCCCCTTAAAACTCATCATTAAAAAAAAGTAGAAAGATAATGGTTTAAAACTTTGAGTGTGTGTATAATAATTGAGATCCTTTCCTCCGTATCTCTCCAGTCTCCAGTTGAATTAGTGGGTGATGAGTTGTAGGCAGGTAGGTCCACTTTATATAGCTTGTTGATGGCTACTCTAGTAAAAACTATGAAACGGATTACAAAGTTATAATATCCAAGGTGAAACTTTGTTCTCTCTTCTCTAACCTAACTTATAATCCATAATATGGCCAAAAAAACAGTAACTTGTACATGATTTTGCTTTTGTTTCACTCTCATTCCTTCCTTTTGTCCTAGTTAAAGTTGGATGTAGTGGGGAATTTAGTATTTAGTCCTACATATTTTGTTTATTATAGTTTCTCCTACCTACAAGGTTGAGCCGGAAAAGAGGCCTGTATATAAACTGTCTACTAATAATGAAACAATGCATCATGCTAAGTAGATATATATTTCTACTATCCCTTAAAGGCCGCTTTCAGCCTCCGCAAACATCAACTATTAAACTTGTATAGGGAAAGTTCAAAGTGGCTTGATGAAAACATGGATTGTATTCTATAGTGGCATGTTGTAGTTTGTAATTTTAATAAATATTGCGTGTGAACAACCCTCTGCCTTGCTTACCCTGTCTTGTTTTAATATTTGCTTAAACTGAGCTGCCAGACTGGCCAAACTTTACTTATAATTTACATAATTCTGGGCCTAAAGTTCCACCCAGAGCTGTCCTCCTAGTCTCCTATTAGTATTCGTAAATCCAGGTCGTTATAAATCCTTACACATACTTCTCCTCCTCTAAATGCATACATGAATTCAATTCATCCACCTTCCTTACAGGAGGTAAAGGATGGTGAGGGATAAGGTTAATTGTATACATGAGAAAGGACAAGGTATTTAAATTCATTTTCAAATACATACATTATTATCCCTTCAAAGAACCAGACTTTGGTAACTCTGTTCCCATTAAAACTATGAACTATATACCTGAAGAAACCAACCAGTAGTAGTAGTAGTATATCCTTCTTCATCTAAAATGACCAGTGTAAAACTCTACTAAAATTGTTATAAAGTCAAACCAAGAGTCATTTACTATGTTAGTTTTAGAAGATAGTAGAGAGACGGAACTCATGAAGCCTTTCTCCGGGTATCGTTAAACCAGCCTTTAACACGCATGCATATTCTTACCAGCCTGCATTCATCCACCTTTTTCTTTTTACGATAGATTTTCGGGCTTAAAACCCGGGATTTTATCCCGAATGTATTCAGTTTGCTTGCAACAGAACGTCAGTTTCATTCCGTGAAAGTAGAAGCCGGATAGACAATCCCAAATGAGACGGATAGATATTACGTATGACGGGCTCAGTTGGGAGGGATCATAGTCATTTGGATACCAAATTTAGAAAAAAATCTTAACTTTTTTGGTAAAAAAAACTGGTTTCTCCAGGATAAAAAAAGACAAAAGTTTCTCTAGAGAAAAATGAGACTAGTTCTTTTGTGTAGGTAATTTTTTTATTTTTAGTGGGGAAAGTGGGACTCCTTCTTGCCAACTTCTTGTGCTGAAAGTTATAACAATTAAGAAATCAGAGATAGCCTGTTTTAATTGATATTTAATATCTTATACGAAATATACATCTTCACCCTGGCATTTCATTGATTGAGAAAAACACAAGGTTTGTTATTTTTAACCTGCTTAAAATCCTAATTTCGTGTTTAAATTAAACTTGGTTTGAAGGCGTGTTGTAAACATAAAAAAATACTTTCATGTTGATTTCAGATAAATATTATTTGGAATAAAAAGGTTGATAATCCGGTTGGTTCATGATAATTGGAATCCGGTTGATGTGAAGGGATGAGCTGTGGTGGTATTCAAAGGGATTGTACAGTCTCCGGTGTAGGACAGGAGTATTGGTCCAAGTATGGGAAATACTAACAACGGTTCAGCCCTGTTGGAATCAGGATCAATTGACCCAGTAGTAGTACTGACCACTCCAGGCCACTCTCTCCATGTTCCTTTCCTCCATCCAGTAAAATTTAGGATTAGCACGTACAGGAATTGGACTAATTGGAAGTATAGTAGTAGTAGTAGTAGTAGTATCATTGAAAGTGGTATTTCACCATCTCCGGACACCACACAACACCACCACTCTTTCTCACTTTTATCTTGTTACTACTGTCATCAGTCTTCTTGTACTGAGTTTGGAGTTTTGACCGGGCGACGTGTGAAGAATCCCCAAAAAACTACACAACGCCGGCCGACAACGTTAACGTTTCCTGGTGAATCTATTTTTACTGGCAGCCGTACCTTCCATCCTTTACCCTTTAGTAGAAGGGTTATTGTTGGAATTGGACGTTACTTTTTGTATCTGGTTCCTGTTGGTTTTTCTGGAGGGCCTTTCTCCCTACTTTGTGCCAGGTTGTGCAATGGGTCAGCCAACTGGGGCTGTGGAACGGAAAAGAGATTCCAATAAATGTAGTCCAACCAAAGTTAAAAATTGTCTTCGAACATTTCTGGCCCATTTGTTTTCTCATATTGGACTCTGTGTTTTGATTGTTGGTTATGCCATCGCTGGGGCTGCTTTATTTGAACGACTTGAGTCCGGTTTTGAGAGAGAACAGAGAGATAACAAGTATAGGAATTGGACATTGACGTTTAAAAGGATTAGAAAACAATATGTTCATGAACTGTGGAATATTACCGGTAAGTTTATGGAACATTTATATATACTTGCATAACCAATTTGTTTCAGGTGGAGGATGGATAGAATTTATATTATTATTAGGGATCTACTATAGGATTTATTATTGGCTGATGGTTGAGAATGGATATCATCCTTGGATTAACCGTTTATAGTAGTCACTCTAACGGCCAATTTACATTGATCAATGGGAATTGGCTGTTTAGTAACTCATTGAGCTAAATCCATTTTGATGGGTTTAGTTTAGGATATACGCACTAAAGATTATATACTGAGGGATTTATTTACACTCCATTAAAACGTCACCCTTCTAACACGATCATTAAAACTTCAACTTCATATTCCAACGAACTTACCTAATAAGGATAAATAAATAAAAGGATTTTGGTATTCCTGCACAGTCAAAGCTATTGGTAGAATGTATCTATATATTCAAAGGGCAAACCACATTTCTCAAATGCCACACTACTACTGGTTGGCTTTGATATAAATGTTCACCACTTGACGTATTAAAATAATATTCTTGAAACATGTGCCGTCCTTAACATTAGAATTACTCTAAAAGTGTCCAACATCTCCATTACAAGCAATGTAATTCCAAAGGGCTGGAATTAGAGTTGTCATCATAAAATGTACGGAATAACTCCCACATAAACGCCTATACCTCGTTAGCTCCCTTTTCTCTTGAATATTAATTTCTTTTTACTCTTGATAAAATCTAGTAAAAGCATAGGAGTTTTGGAATATTTTAACATGCAAAAAAAGGGACCAAACCAACTGGGATTCTTATAGTTTCCTTTCCTCCGTCTCAACTGGAGTAATTAAATAACTGTCTGCAAGCCTTCTTTTGCTTTCTCTAAGCACAAATCCCACTAAGACCACCAACCAAGCAGCTCTGACTATAAATAATTTAATATCTAAGGTTCAAAGAAAGTTGTACATGCATTCGTAAAAGGGAAATGCATCTGAAATGCATTTTAAGAAATCCAAAACATAAACTTTTCCTTTTTGAAATCCCTTTACAACTCTAGCAAGATTTTTCAAGAATTATACTTTACTAACTTGTCTGGAGGATAACTTGGAAATTAAAATGATAAAATTAAATTAAATCCCAAAATAACCCAACTTTTAAGTAAAACAATCCTTCTGCCTCCACATTTTTATGTTGTTCGGCTTAAACTTTTTCAAGACTTTACTAGCCGAGCTAAAAATCTCTCTAAAAAGTACATAATGGATGGAAATGAAGAATTTTTTCCAACTCAAATACACGAGATGGACCAAGGTAGGATGACAATTTGTTTCTAAAATACGTGATACTCTTCTATTATATTTGGCCTACCTCCTTCATAAACAAACTTAGGAACGAAAAAGAACATCCCATTGACAAAGTTTTAGCCCAGTCAATTATGCTTATGTAGCCACGCTGTCCGTCTGTCTGTTTGTCCCTGAACTCGATTACTCGAGAATTAATTACAGCACACTGACAAAACCTTGTACACGCAATCCAGGGCTGATTTTGAGGTTAAAGTTCGTAAACCAGCCCGATTGGACCACGTATTGATTTGACCCGTGGGGGTCAGAATGACCCGCATTGGCCTGAAATTTCCAAAAATACTGTTCTTCTACTTTTGTTAGAAAGTAACAAATGAACGATTATTTTTACTAAAATCCAAAGTTTTAGAGACCCGTGGGGGTAAATTGGACCCGGTCGGGTGGAAAATGTGGAAAATGTCCAATCCCTATACTTTTCTTCAAAAGCAAAAAATAACAGAGTAGATTATGTTTGCGGAAATCATAAGTCGTAGGTACAAAGGGAAGGAATGAAGGGAAAAAATAAAAAATAAAAACGGGATGTGGGGGCGCAAATGGCTGATACAAACCAGGTCGGACATAGACAATCGCAGCGACCCTTCCCCAAGAAATACCCAATCAGACTTAAAAAAGACCAACGGACAGGGGGTCATATTCTTTCAACAATTGACTGGGCTCACATAGCTGCTTGGAGGAGGTTATAATAAACAAACAAAAAAAGTAATTCCCAAAATGAAACCTAAAACTTGAAAGCGAATTAAGTTTGGTATGTGGAATCACAGGAGGTGAGATATAAACTGTTTGTAGAATTGTTAGTCTCATCTCGTTCATTCCCTGTGCAGTTGTCTTGTTTGTGCCGGCTTGTTTATTATTTTATTATTATCGAAATAAACCCACAACTCCCTATCCAACTGAAACGAAAGGACGGTGCATTGTATTCGATATGTCCATCTCTATGTCTCTAGTCTAGCCCAATATCACTACGTTTCAGTTGGAAAGGAAGGAACAAGGGCAGAGACATTTCATTGCATTCAATTGCATTTGGGAAAAAGTTTTTCTCAGCAGCACGTCTATTCACCTCAACACTTTTTGTACTTGTATCATCGTCATCCCATTCACATGAGTAGAGGTGGTGAAAGTTCTACTACTACTACTACTACTACTACTACTACTACTACTACTACTATTGGTGCTTGGCTAGTAGAACACCGTATGCAACGGCCACTAGTAGCAACAACAACTGCTAGCCATAGGTAGTTAGGATTATTATATTATCTCTAATGCTGAGAAGATGATGATGAGATTTCCCTGTATTTCCTTGTTCCTCTTCTGGTTCTTTCCCCATTATGTAAAGTGGATGGGGAAAACTACCTAGCTTGAATAATATTAGTGCCAAACTTAACAATATAATCCAAATGCACAGCAAGTACCACCATGCAGAACAGTATACAAGTATGCAAAATTGAACTATATAGTTCTTCATCGTCTCTAGCTCATTCAACTTGAGCCAATTGAGTTCAAACGGGTGGAAGAGCGTATAGTCCTTTATAATTAGTAGAACTAACATTAGTAGTAAGTAAGTAAGTAAGGGTTGGAGTGTGTGGGAACAAATGTAAAGCTGCTCACTCAAAGGATGGATTGGTTGAGTAGTGGGACATTAGCACTTGAACTGATTGTAGAAAAGTGTGGAATTGATGGTAATTTCATTATTCCCTCAACCACCATATGCTTTAATACATGCTTTAACACGAGCAGAGGTGTTCAATCCAACAACCATCTCTTATATATCCATAATATCCTTTACCCCTTTGGAGTTTGGGGCCTTATAAATGAGGAGACCATACTTGGAGATAACAGAAACGGTAGTCACATTTTGTGTGTAAAAAACGTACCTAAATCCAAATAAAGTAACCTTTCTATTGTACCTAAGTAATATAAACAGGGAAGGGTTGGTTAGAAATGTAAATCTTTCTCTCAAATCTCATCCTCTTACTTGTTTTACTAGACTCCATTTATTTACTACTTCTTTCTATCAAGCTTTTGAGTTTGTTGTTTGTAAATAAAGCTCCTTTCCTAACAGATGAACAGTTAGTCGTAGTTTAGGAATGCTTAGCATTAGCACTGAGCTGCTGTGTCGTTCGTTCGTTCGTACTACGGAATTTAAAATACAAGTTAAGTAAGAAGCGGAAATTGGTTCGAGTCTTTCTTGGCGGATGAAGATGGATGGATTTAGAATTGGAAGGATTCTTTCGACAGAATTTGTACATATTTCATGGCCAGAATCTACATTTATATATATACGGTCCATACTTTAGCATTAATATATGGAGGAGACATTGACACAGAGTTATAAATGACTACTTATGGACAAATCAGATGCCGTCAAGCCAATATAGGACCTCTTAGCCAGGTCCGTAATATTAGGATCAGAGATATTCAATACGAAGAAGGAAGCTATATGCTACTTTTGGGAGAGAGGAAAGCTTCCAAATCTGCATACAGTAATACATCCGTATTTCTCACTAGTTGGAAAGGTATGTCGTCAAATATGACATGTAATGCATTCACACATTCGTAGGATTTTAGGTATTAATACCTAAAATCCTGTTATCCTTCCATCATAAAATCTTCCCTGCTTAAGATATTTCCAGCTCTGCTAAGGAAAATAAAACTTGAGGGAAACGGGAAGTGTTTGACTTGAATATAATTGTAAATGTCGGGTGTATCTACCCCTGTGACTTGACCGTCAGACCCACACCTTTCTCAGTAAGTGAAGTTTGTATGAAACTAAAAGTAGGATGCGATGCTCTTACACATTCCGTTTAAAGTTCATCAATACATTAAAAAAATAAAATAAGGGTCGCAGGGAATAGAAGTTATCCGTAAAAACTTCCCAGAAACCCTTGGACCACTTCTACAGATCCTCTGGATTGACCTACCCTTATAGTGTCACTGGCAGTCTGTTGCTCAGACTTCGCTCTAGGATTGTATAAATCTCACAGTTTTCGAAATCTGGTTCTCATTGAAAAGAAAGTTGTACTTTCCAGAATATTTATCAAAGCAGTCTACATCTATCCATACTTTAAATCTACGGAAATAAAACTCTTGTTGGGTAAATAAACTGAAAGGAGCCGAGAAGAAATTGCACAACTTTTCCATTCACACTTTCGTACGCAAGTGGGAGTTACTACTACTACAGCAGTTAGTTATATATCAGATTGGGAACGGAGAGTCAATAATCCTTGGACAGTTTGGACACTTGTTCTTACATTTATAGTAGTCCAGTTTATTGTATACAGAATCCGTACAACTACGAGCATGAGCTTCAGGCTGGATAGGAATACATTTGAAGAATATAATATCATCACCGCAAAGAAACCCGGCTTTCTGGGAAATGGAGAAACTCTTGAGACCATTCAGTAGTAAAGTTCTCTAGTTAGTTTGGACCTTTTTGGGTCGAGATGGGATGTTGGGTGGTGAAAAATACAACATCCTCGTATACTAAACCCAGTACAACTGTCTACAAACGTCTACAGCCATTCTAAATAACAATCCCACCCTTTTAGACCATGCATGGCTAGATTGACTTACTTTCTTCCTCTTCTTATTCCGAAAACTAGAGGTTATATTCTATAACAAATGGATAAAATCCAACATTTCACTTACACCTTCCACCACCACCCTTTTAAGTGGGTGTGAGTGAAGGGATCAAATGGAAAAACTAGTAAAGTTTAACCAAGAAATTGAGCATCTTATCAAGTGTCTGATCTCTAATACTGATAAGAATAATAAACTTATACTAACCTTCTTATAGTTGGTCCATTTCCCGTAATGTACTTTCTAAGCTGAGTGAATAGAAAGAGTTAAAATGAATATGGACACTGTCTATAGATCATCCTGCTAGCAGCAAATGTTTAGTCCATCTAGAAAACATTAAATAATATTCATATTTATCAACCAATCGGCCACCACTCCTTCTTTACCTTATTCTATTTTTAGTTCCTAGTTATTTCTTTTAAAATACGTAAAATAACATGATTGAAAACAGCAGTAAGGATTTTAGCACATGGGAGACAGTTCTTGACAAGGATAAAAAGCTTAAAGCAACGAACCATCCAAACTCTAGAGCAAGATTCATCAAAATATAATAATAAATGCAATATAGAATTGCAAATACTAACACACACTTTGAATAATGATGGATGAACCACTGAAATAAAACTGGATTGTGATTAATCATAAATATCCCTTGTATATTTATTTAGTTCCATACTCAATAACTAATTAAGAACAAACCTGTATGATCAATAAACTACAGGAGTATTTTAGCCTGCCTTACAAACCAAACAGCTCTCGTAATAATACTTTGTCAGTCTACCCAACCAAGGTTGTAAACAAGGAGGATGGTGAAAAAGAGCAGTTTTAGTGGTCCTAAATCAAAAGTCCGATAAGTAGAATTCTTCCCTAGAGAAATCCATTAGGTTATATTCCCCTTTACAATGTTAAGCTGTAGTTAAATTCAGAAGGGAAAACGTGCCAAGTTCATCAAGTTATCATCCTCATCTGTAGTAGTCATTCCATTTGAACAATTTCATTCCGACTAACATTATAACACTGACCCTATTATTTGCACATTACGTGTCCAAATATTACCTAAATCCTTTGTTCTCTTTAACTGTAAACAGGAACAACCATACAACACACATTCAACCTGCTGCCCACCTATACTTTATACCCATGCCATTTCCGCATAATAATAATATAATTCTATCAAGTTGAAGCCAATACTTTACAATAGGGATAGTATCAAAGTCTAACCCAGCGTATGGATGGAGAAGTAGAGAATGATGCTGTTAAATAAAATCCGCAGATAAGAGAATAAATCATTGAATGTGGAGTTAGTTTAATGGGTATAAATGATATTTGGTGTTATATAAGGAAGGGGAATAATGAATGGGAACTGGAATGCACAGAAGGGTTCTCAAGGGGTCCTTCTTCTGCAGGATAAATAAATAAATACAACCTGTACTAGGTATATTATTGCTACTACTCTCTCTCTCTCTCTCTAGTAATTCCTTGACACTTTCCTACCTACTTATTCTTAGCCTTTATACCTTAGCCCCACACACACACAGAGAGAGAGAGGCACATTGGATTACATTTGTACTGGATTAATCCAATAGTTACCTACCTACTTGTGGTTGTATATATTGTAGAAAGTGTTTGTAGAAGGAATGGGAAGTCTAAAAGTGAGAGGTATCCATTGCTTTTTCCTACTGTTGGATCCAGATCAATCTGAGACACAAATCAATGTCCAAAAGATTCATTACTCCATCCGAATAAATGAGGATTTAATCACGGAGAAAGTCTCACAAGTGGACGTACGTACGTCGTATTCATCCCCTCCATCTCCACACTTTACCTTTAGGATGATTCGTATAGAGAGTTGTTTGTTACATCTAGATTCCCTATATATTTATAATAGCTCCTCCATATCCTGCTGTGGATAGAATTAGGGGATCCCTCTTGGAACTAT
Organism: Hydroisotoma schaefferi; assembly: GCA_034682405.1. Taxonomy (NCBI): domain Eukaryota; kingdom Metazoa; phylum Arthropoda; class Collembola; order Entomobryomorpha; family Isotomidae; genus Hydroisotoma; species Hydroisotoma schaefferi. The sequence goes on along the minus strand of JAQFZX010001680.1, from coordinate 6,714 downwards.
CCTAATACATCTAATCTCAACTAATCTCATCCAACTGGACTGACACGGATAATTCTTTCCTACTAGGTAATTCCTTATTATTTGCTACAGATACTTTCTTTTGTGCATTGTATGTAGGGAGATGGAATGAGAAGGGATCATCTATCTTATCCATTATCCTACCCTTCTTTTAATGATTCTTGTACACATAATATATAATCATTGTGTTTATTGAGGAAATGTGATCCATATATATTAATAAATCTAATAGTATAACTTATTTGAGGTACAGTCATGATAATATTACTGGCAAATGTCTATTTGTTATCCAGCTTTCTACATTTAAGGATTCAACTTTGAATAATGAGGGATTTGTATTTATTATTGTTATTAAATCTTATCGTGTCTTGAAACAAACATCTTCATTCCTCCGTTTCTCCCCTTCACTTCACTCTCTGTAAGAACAAATAATAACTTTCCCTACTTTTGTGCCATTCAAAAGCAGCCTAGATTGGATTTTGGATGAAAATATCCCCATTCAATTTATTGGATCTTCAGGTCAATTATCCGGTCCTATAAATATTTTATAAGCCAAGTATTGACTTTACTTACGAAAAAACCTTTAGAGCCGTTACTACTCGTTCCTTTTTCGTAAACTTTGATCCCTATAACTTTACAGTCTGTAGGTAAATACATATTAAATCGGGTGTCTTCTCAGATAAACCTTCGAATCAGTTTGTTTGAATGACTTGATTTTATTGAGAACATGCTCAGACTTTCTCTCCAGCGTATTTGGTGGGGTTTTCATTGAGGAAAGAGAGAATAAACAAATAGATTTCTACACCTTCAATATCAGTTAGAGTGTGTAAGTATCTACATCAATAACGTACCTTTGCTCACTCAACACGTCTCCTGTTTTTTTCTTGCATAAACTATCTATCTACTAAGGACTTGCCACTACTAGCGTCATTTTCCTAATGTTGTTTAAGGTTCTTATGTTATTTCGTTGTATTTGAGCCCACCAATTCGTAGTGTACAGTCAGAGTTGTTGAGGAGTTCTCAATTATTCTTCTATAGGTCAAAGCTCAAGGGGGAATTTTATTTATTGATAATTTCTTATCCATTCCCTTTCATCCTGTGAAATAAAACACAAGGCCAGATTATTATGATCAGTTTATATTTAGGATAAGATGGGATGATACAGTTTGTTTAGCAGATTCAATTCATATAAAGTAAGGTTATTTAGCTTTAGGTTCCTTTTGACACTTCTGCACGGACTTATTCAATGAGGTGTCTGCTCTTTGTTCGAGTAATAACATCTAGTCCATACTACTACTACTACTACTAATAATAATAAAAATAATAATAATTCTACTACTACTACTACTACTACTACTACTACTACTACGTCTACTACTACTACGTCTACTACTACTACTCCTCCTATTACTACTACCACTACTACTACAACTATTACTACTGCTACTACTACGTCTGCTACTACTACTACTACTACTACTACTACTACTACTACTACTACTACTGCTACTACTACGTCTGCTACTATACTACTACGACATCTACTACTACTAATAATAATAATAATAATTCTACTACTACAACTCCTACTTTCACTACTACATACAAATGTGGTATTATGTTCTAGCTACTGTTTGAGTATTGTATTGTGTGTTGGTTGTAAAGAAAAAGGGAAATAATAAAACAGGAACAAAGGGGGAACTGGCTTTGGTTAAAAAAGTTTGAATCGACTAGTTTGGGTTTTTTCTTGAGATTTTAACGACGAGTAGAGTAAGGATGGGAATAGGCCTTTGAATTCTACAGTTACAAGATTTATGGATAACTGACCTGACACTTGCTTTGAGGTCCATGACAATGGCAAGTACATTCCTTATGATAAGCAAAAGACTAATTTAGGATTACGATCAATGAAAACTCATGAAAAGGCGTCTCGCATGGCTCTATACGGTTTTATTTGTATAAGGTTGGAGAAATCTTGGTTTTAAAAAGAGAGGCTTATATAATGAACATTTTGTTGATAAAAATAAACAAGGGTCAGTTGTTAGTTTTGAAAACAAGAAAAAACGTTATTCATGAATTATTTCAAGCAAAGAAAGTATTTATGTTTTATGGAAGTAAAAGCTTCCAAAATTATCAAATGATCATTACAAATATCCATTTAACTCAAGACTAAGACAAAAAAAAACTACTTTGAAGGTTCGGGACAAGGAAAGTTTGAGTGGAAAGGTAATTATTGAATAACATTGGTAGAGTTGGGATGCGGGTAAATGGTCCAACATCTCCACACATTATAGTTGAGAAAGCCCATAATTAAATAAAAGACTATCTAAAAGGGACGGCATAAATGGTAGTTTAATTCAGTCGTAAAAGCCTTGTCGCTTTTAGTTCCTAGTTGAATTTAGTGGATTCAACGTGGCTGTAACTAAAAGGGGAATTAAGGTTATCGAAAGAAAGAGAAAGTTCCCTTTTTCCTGTCACCACTTCTTTTTTTATTTTTATTACTTCTGTCATCTTTTTGGAAGATTTTATTACTCATCCACTAAATGGAGAGAAAAGCGTTTCTTTCCAGGTAATTTCATCCAAGAATGTCTGATTTATCAACTTTAAAGTAATTAAGTTTGAGGAGTTCTTCCACAACCACTTGTCCCAAAACCCCACCTTTCCCTTCCTAATTCCAAGTTAAACAATCAAGGTGTAGACCAAATAAAGTAATAAAAAGCTTAAGTTATCTGTAAAGGAGTTTTCTCACTCTTCATGTCTCCTATTCCAATTTCTGGATCGACATGAAGTCTTTCCAATGTCTGTCTAGTCTTTGGGAAAGTTTTCTCAGTCTTTTGGATGGAACAAAATGTCCAAATGAGTTTCTCACTTTGTTCTTTAGACTCAAGGGGAATGGAACAAGGAGTTGTTCTTTCTCCCAGTCTCGGTCTATGATTCCATCCATCCTATCCAACCAACAACGAGCATCTACTACTACTACTACTACTACTACTACTACTACTACTAGATAGCTACACTGTTACGTTTACTAGATTGGATCCAAAAGAGACCAAGTGTAGAGAAAGTCCAAGGAGAGTTAGAAAAAGATGAATGTTTATTAGGGTCACCTAAGTCCGGTGTGTAATCATCATCATCATCCTCATCACCCAACCTTCAAGCTACTATTGGCAAGGGGAATAACAATTTAAGATTGTCACCAACCAACCCTCAAACCAACCAGTATTTATAGCCAGTATCCAACCTCCTTCCTACTACACCTTGTTCTTCCTATCTCTTGCAAAGTTAAATCCTATTTCCATCCTTTATATTTCCGTTTCAAATCTTTTCCCCATTCCCATTGGGAAAGGAGTAAAAGAAGAAAGTAGACGACTTGTTGGTCGTTGGGGACAAGAAAGTCTTAAAGTATTTTTCCAATTTCAACTCCTCTCCAATAATGGAAGGAGGATGTCTATACTTTCCCTCTTGTGGGTCTCCTTTATTATAAAATGTAGGTAGGGATGTGGGTATCCATAAGGAGGTAACTGTCAGCCTACAGATACCATATAAATGTATACCAACCTCATCCCACCTCCCACATCCCACAGTTTTTTCTTGTCAGCATCTAAATATTTAAATGGACCAGGGAAAGGAAATGTCCTCCAGTGGCTTTTAAATTTCTTAAAAGTAAGATATCCTTGGAGTCAAGTTAAAGATCTCTTTGAAACCAACTTTCGGATAGGATTACAATATTATATTCCTTTTTATTTAATAAAGTTTGGAATTCGATGTTGGAATATGGATAAAAAAGAAAATGCAACTCTAGCTGAGGAGGTAGGTGAGAGGTCCAAGAGTTGTACTAGCTAGGAAGGAATGGATGGTTATAAATAATAAGAAATTCACATTCAACCAACGGAATAACGACGCACTTTGTAATATAATCTAACCTGGGAGTTGGGACAAGTATTTTCTTACACAAATTGAAAAATTGGATGCATTTCGTTCCGTTCAAATTTAATTCTAGATACTTCCAGTAGGTAAAAACTAATTATTAGGGAAGCATTTTGTCTTGTAAATCAGCCGTAGAAGTTGGAAGAAGGATATGGCCGTTCTACATTTCATGACAAGCAATTATGCATTTGCAATTTTTACACCAACTGCTTATTATTTGAGGAAGGATAGAATAAAAAATAAATCCCCTGTAACTAATTTACACTTGGCCATAGATTCTATTCTTTATTTTCTTAAAGATTTATAAACTGTGAGGGAAGAGAGCTGTCTTTAAAAGGGAGAGTTATATAGTCTAATTATGAGGGTATAATATTACACACTATATATCCTATTTCTTATCTTGATGATGATATTTTATATAGGGATACTTTTCCTTCTCTAATTAACCGTCAGTCAGTTGATTATAGAATTGGAATCAGAAGAGTAGTGTTCCCTTTTGAAGATCGTGTTCAACTACGTTATTTCCTCCTTGATTTCATAAAAGAGCCAACCCAACTGAACAAGAATGGCTCAATCATCCAGACTTGATAAGAAAGAGAGATGAAAAGGCGGACAGAACCCCATTTCAGATATAGTCAACTTCAGCCGGAATAATTTTATTATTTACTCCTACCAATCAAAATAGGATACGAGTTCAGATTTATAATATCTCCAAGGAGAACTAGACGGAAATATACTTACCCTATTTCTCCAGTTAATTCCCCTGGGGAATCATTTTTTCAAACTTCGATTTGCCATAGGGAATTAAACAGGGGGGGGGGGAATTATTTCGCGGTGGGCAATTATTATTTCAATCGAATTTTTTATTTAGGACCCAGACTTTTTGATAATTTTAGTAGTAATTTTAATTTAAAGTTCCACCAAAAAGTATACTTTTTGAACTTTTTTTTCGGAATTGGTCTTTCAAAATGAAAAAATGGACCAGCCGTTCCCATTAATTCCTAATTATTTATAAACTTAAATTGAGATAATAAGAATATCCAATTAAACTAAAAAATATAAATCGTCCTAATAATAAAAGTTTCAGTTTAATTTTTTTAATGGCAATTTTAAAATACTAGGGATTTTTTCTTTCCTAAATGTTCATTCTCTAATGTAATTCCTTAATTTAATTACAAAAAACATTTTAAAGTTTAGTAAAAAAACGCACTCTGCTTTTGGCTAATTATAAATTAATTCGAAATTTTTATGGTAAAAAACCCTTTTTAAAACTATTTTAGGCATTGCTCTTTTAAATCGGTTAAACATCCTTTGAGAAAGTTAATTTTCAATATCTCATTAAAAAAGCTTTAATTTTAGGGACCGGAATTTTTTCCCCATGGGGAATTATTTTTCAAATGGCCCGAACCCCATGGGGAATTATACCGGGGGGGGGGAGTGGAATTATTTCGAGGGGGAATTAAATCGGGAAATCTACTTATGAGAATGAAGTAATAATAATATATTTTAAAATTCTGGAAATATTCCGACTGAGGCTAGAAAGAGAGAGAAAGTGTAGGGTAGGTAAGGCGTATTTCTAATTCTGCCCAGATTTCCTCTTCCTACCACCCCAGTTATTCCACCAGGCCCAGTCTTCCATCTTCCTATTTTAAATCTACATTTATCACTTTCCAATCCAAACAATGTTGAATATATCTACATAATTAGTTTTAAAATAAGGGTGTGGTCTTTTAGAGTATAATACACCTGAATTGGTCCCCACTTTACTTTACATTTTACCTGCCACTTCATATATAAAAGAAACCACTTGACCCTTCTTACCACATTTCTTTCAAGAGAGTGAAGAGTGGCTCTCTAGAAGAAGGTACTAAACGGGGATTCTATAATTACACCTTGTTCACACTTTACAAGATTTTTTTAAGAGGGGCTCAGTAAATGTAGTTTGGGCTGGAAACATTGGTAGTGATCCATTTTGACTGTGGAATAAATCTAAAGAAGCTATTTAACTATAAAATAATACAAACTATTGTAAAACCTGGTATGTCTTTTATGTCAAATGTACAATTTAATTGAACCATTGAACCTAAAATGTATTTTTATTCTGATTGTTTTAAATTAGCATATAAATCTTTTCCATGTTTTAATCCAAATGTTGTCCACTTGAACGTAAAATAATAATTCCAAATAATAAAAAAAATGGATTAGAAAGCTAACTCGGAGTTTGAGAAAGGGGAAGGGACTATCGGACTTAATACGGAAGCTGAGAGAACAAACTATCTACGAAGGTAATAACTCTAAATATGCAATAAAGTTCTTGCCCTTTCTTTACAACTCTTTGAGATCCATTTAATATTTGCATTAAATATATACCTCCTTCTAGCAAAAATTACCAAAGAGGATTAGGATTTGATTTCTACATTTAATACTTACAAACCTAAGGAGATGTATGATGTAAAATGATAGAATTCAAATACTAACAAAGGAAAGATGATGATGAGCCATGAGGAACCATGAGGAAAAAGTGTCTGTTACTTTATTCTATCATATTTCGCCATATGATTTTCAGATAAAAGCATAAAATAGGATTTTTGTTATCCATCCGTGTTAGTTTCAGTCTCGGTAAACTATCCTATACCTTTAGGGAACTGGCCAAAGTGGAGATGTGAGAGGTCTGAGGATATCTCATTGATATAGTGGAGATGTGAGAGGTCTGAGGATATCTCATTGATATAGTGGAGATGTGAGAGGTCTGAGGATATCTCATTGATA
>JAQFZX010001679.1:0-26222 GCA_034682405.1 Hydroisotoma schaefferi | reverse complement strand
ACCGCGCGCGCCCAAGTGACATTTAACGGTTGTTTACACCTCTTCGTTACACGCGTTTACAACGGTTTATTATTATTTGCTTGGGAAGTGAAGGGAGATGGATGGATGGGTGATGGGGATGGAAACTTTTATGAGCAGCGTCTCATTTCTGTTCATGTCCATGGAATATGGGCAATTAGGATGATATTGTTCAAATAATGGACACCTTCTTGAAGAAAGTAGCAGCGTTGCTTTCAATAATTGTTAATTGTATTTTTAACTTCCAATTTCCTGGACTCTAACTTTCTTCCTAAAGATATTTCTTGAGTAGAATGCACATATTTTAGGTGTAAAAGTCCAGAATTCTTTAGTTTATTTGGCTGGATTGAATTCAGAATGGTTATGTATTATTGGCTGTGGAATCAGGTTGAAGATTTTGATTAGGATTGGTAGACAAGTAATAAATAACTGGGACGGAAGGACTCGTGGGACTGGTTATCTATCATATCCTATCTCACTTGGTCCAACCTAACCTCACTAAATACTTGGGTATTGGGTTCATCTTCCTCTCGATCAAATTAATGTTCATGGAACTTGGATGGACATAGCAGAAGGCGTTCTGTTTACTAAGTTAAGGTTTGTAAACTTTACTTTGGTTATCGTATCCCTACAATCATCAGTAGGGAATTGTAGAGAGAGAGGGATGCTGGAACGATTGAGTGGTAGTTGGTTCAATATCCCACGGATGAAGTTCCTACAAGAAGGGAGAACCCGGGTGATCTTTTCACGGACCGGGTAACAGAAACAGCAAACGGTGGTAAAGGTTCATCAAAGGGATCATATCTTGTTGAGTTGATGAGTCACTTCTAGAACGTACTTTCTTCCAGGTCTGGAATTAAGGTTTACTTCTAAGTTAGTTGGGGGGTGGGGAATTAACGGAGGTGGAGATAAGACAATGTAAATGGCTACTTTAGTTAAATTGTACAGATCTCCGAGGGTTGGAGAAGAGGTTGCGGGTTATTTTCGTACAGATTTAGAGATAACAGAGAGTTCCCTTCTTAAGATTGTAATTTGGAGGAAATTGCCGTAGTTTATCTGCATTTTTGTGAATCTATGAATGAATAAAATGACTTTGAAATCGAATCTTCAGGTTAATCTGGCACAGAATGAAAGCTCAAACGTTCACAAAATATTTCCGTGAAGGGTGGATAATATTGTAGAGTAATATGCACACAAACCTACGGAAAAACATTCCTTACTTATCGATGATAAGCGATGCAAAGTAGGCAAGAACTCCTCGTCTCTTAAGCTAGATACTTTATCCATATTTGGATTAAATGAGAGGCTGAGGCTATTGTAAAGCATCGGCAGGAAACTTTGGGAATTATCTTTTTTAGAGATTTGTCCAGAAATCGGACATCCCTTTCCTAAGGAAGGAAGTGGAATGAGTCGTGCAGTAAAAATATACAGCTTTTAAGGAAATGTCACCCCTTTCGTCAGGATCATCCGCCTGTCTCAATTTTAACTTTATTTTGTGATGCTTCGTCAGAAATATGGTTGATTTTTTGGTCTGTCGGAGATGTTTTTTTGGGGTACAACCCGGGTTCAATGTGGGGGTCGCCAGGGTCAATTTAGCTTTACATTTACTATTAAAAGAGAATGCGGTATCTTTGGGGTACTTTAGTTGGTAGGTGTAGATGTTGTGTCGATAAAGTTTCTGATGCATTCAGGGACTTTTGTTTATTTGTTTTTAGCCGTTTTCGAGCAGTTCGAAAGTTTTTGGAGAGGCTAAAAAGGATCTGAGTAATTCATTTTTGTTTTTATGTTTCCGTTCAGTTTTATGATCTCTTCTTCACTTCTCCACGAGGGTAAAAATGGTATCCGAAGAGCTTTTTTATAGAATGAGGGGATCTTTTTAGAAATGCAACATAAAAACTGAGAATCCCCTTCCGTAGACAACCCCATTAAATAGCATCATAGTCATTATAATATCCGTAATAGTGTCGACTTTACAAGGTCTCTCTACCGTAATAACCGTAATACATTGCGTATTATGTAATACAATTAAAGCCTACATTTTTATATACAAAGACGTTTTGAAAGAACCTTAAGTTTAAGTGAAAATGCCACAGAAAATGACGATATCTTACAACAGCATCTATGTGTAATATCTGGGATTGTTTGTTTTGAAAGATGGAAGAATAATTGCATTAGTGGGGGTGGTTTTTGGGGGGGGGGGTTGTAGTCTTATTTGGGTTTCCAAGAGCATTTTTCCCCTTGAAGCTTAAAAGTTTGCTTAAAATAAGCATAAACTTTATTTGATCTGATAAAAGTAGTGGAGTATGTTCACTCACTTTTCGCATCGGACTGTTGATCTTTAATGGATTTATTGTCCAGCGTAGGGCAAGTACTTTATATTTTATATGCATGGACCACACATACCTAGTAAGAGTAATAAAATAAAATCCTGATACCCGAATTCGGGACTGTTGCTCTTCTCTTAAGAAGAAAAATACGGGCATGATGTCGAAGATAATGGAAAGGAATCGAAAACAAAAACCAACCCTCTGTTTGCTGTATTCTTAGAACCCTTGTGTTCCTTTTGGTTAAAACTAAAAGTACTGGAAATAGAAGTAGCTGAGTAGTTCATCCTGCGGGGAAAGTTTAGTAAGATATACTTTACCAATTTTTGAGTATAAGATGATAAAAAAAAGGAAAGTATAGACTATCTCCGCATCCGAGATGTTATCTACCCGAATTTCCACCCGTATCCGGCCTTTTATGCTTTCACCGAGTAGTAGTATCACCGTTTCATTTTATGTCATTTTATCACCGAAGAGAATAAGGAAATTCCGGATATCTTTCGATTTGGAAACCAAACAGTTTCATCCCCCTACAGAGGGAAAGGATACCCGGGTAAGCCTTGGAGGCGTATGGACTTATCCGGGTATTAGAACTAGGGAGGGTTTTTTAGTATGCTCTGTATGTTCGGGTGGTTTGTAAAGGGCTTGTTATAAATTGATACTTTTATTACGACCCGTTTATAAGGCTTCATATCAAGTAACGATCGAAGTACCGTACAAACCCGGGTTAAAGCCTCCGCATATGTTCGAATAGTTGCCCTCATATCTAGCTAAATATACCCTCAAACCCCGAATAAATAATAGCCCGCGGGTTGTTAATCGAGGATATACACCGAATGAGGGAGGAAGCTGCTATATACTGGCTGCTAATAAAAATCATGCAACATTGGTTGGTTTAGCATTGCGGAATGATGTTGAAATTGAGCTGACAAGGCTACTTTCTTTCTTTCTTACAATGGGGAAAAATTGAAAAAAAAGTATAATATAAAGTTTATTATTGACTCAACAAGGTCTCCCGAGCCTTAGAACTGTATAGTAGCTTCTGTACGTGGTAAAATAGGTTTGGGTTTATAATAAAATAATATGATATTGAGGAATGGGATGAGTAAAGGGAGTGGAGGGCCGTTTTATGAATTCTGGATGAGTTTTTTCTCCGATGAATGAAATCATGAAGATGAATTGAACAAATTGGATGAAAGTTTGCACAAGGATTTATTCAGAAGCCCAACTTTGGGGTTTTAAACAGTTTTTTATAGGTATTTTTTAGATTAAATTAGAATGTGTTCCTTAAGTCCGGAAAAATAGGACTGGATTCCTAGAAACCGTGCATGCTTATCTGAGTTGTTTGCATGAATGCTAATCTGCAAGCTCTCTATTCCTGATCCGTCTACTGTAATCGTAGTTGCTAACATTTCTTTCATAGGCGCAACCAGCTTGGGTACAAGGGTGCATTGTACCCACTGGTTTCTTAATGTACCCACTAGAATTTTAGAAATGTCCTATCCTTTACAAGTTAAACAGGCTCCGCCCGCCCAAACCCCTCCCTATCCTTTAATGTTTTTGTACCCACTGGTACCCACTCATGGTTGCGCCTATGATTCTCTAAAAGAAAAGTTTGATTATGCAAATTTGAAATATGAGTAAATTGTTGATAACTGAAATCCCAAATAACGAATGGCTTTTATGCGTAATGAAATGGTAATAAACTAAGCAGTTTTTGAAATGTTTGCAGAGATAATCTCAAGTCTAAGGATGACAGGAACGGTGATCCCGTCTTACGGAGTTTTGTCAAAGGCTGCCCTATTGGAATGTCATTTCAGCCTTCAGAATGATTCCCTATATGCTCTAAAATGGTATAAGGATAACCATGAATTCTTTCGATACAAACCCTCGGACGAGCCCCCCATAACTGTATTTCCTGTTGTGGGGGCAAGTGTCAATGTAAGTTTGGTTGGAATTCGGATACTTTACTTCTCAATTTCTGTACATTTTTGGGTTAGAAAGGTTCAGAAACGGGAAACTGGGAGTTGCATAGAATATAAGGAAGGAATGCTTCGTGTGGTTTTTGTGTAGAGAACTTTAGTTCAATTCAACAATTTTGATGACTTAATTAAAAACTTAAAAGGTCCAATCCACCCATTCCATTATGGTATTTCTGGAAGAGGGATTAAATTCCTGGAAAAAGTTCATTTCCCCTTCGGGGTCTTACTCAGCATTGTACCCTACCGTATCTCCGGTTTTAATTCCCTGGGGAAGTATTGCTTTCAAAGGAAAGATAGCTTTATTTAGAGCGTATGATGGGGGACAGTTATTGTTTTGGGAATTAAAACCGGAAATACGGTATTAGTTTCCTAGTAGATATGAAACTACTATTCTAAAATAGCCGAGAGGGGTGTGTGTATAATTGGAATGAGATTTAGGAAGTAGTATTAATTTGGACGTTTATGTACTTCCGACTTGGAATAAATACGGGATATTTACCTACCACACCCCTATTTGTATTAGAGAATAGATAGATTGATGATCTAATTTCTGACAGAGTCAATAAAGCTATACGGTCTATGCATGGGATGTAGGGATAGTGTGCACATGTTGTATGGAGAGATTTGGATGGTTTGTAATTAATCCGGATTGTTTGATTACACAGAAGAATCAGTCGTCCCTCAATTATGTCCAATTAGAGCCCATCACAATGTTCAGCAGGGGGGTTTACCGATGCGAGATCTCGGCCGAGGCCCCTTCCTTCCAGACTCTTTACGAGGATCAACACATGACTGTTATGGGTATAAACCAACTATAATAATATTACTTCATTTCATGTAATGGATAATTACAATATTAAAATAATCACCCCATCAACCGTACAATAAATGGACATTCATTCAGTAGTTTCCGTAGGTCATGATTATAATACAGTTTACTAAATTAATACCAGAGAAAAGGGTACAAATGCTAGGTCTTGAAAGGCAAATTAACGTGATGTATGCACATCTAAATATAAATTATAAATATAATTTTACGTATTTTAATTCAACCTATTCAACGTGTAAGACTTTACCTTAAAAATGATTCATATTGCTTACTTCATACTATTGTCAAGCGTAACAGGCTTCTACTGAAGCAAGTTTGATGAATAAATATTATTAAATATTATTATTATTATTACATATAGTAGCCCTATTTTTAATTAAACTTACGTTAGTCTCCAGAATAAAATACTGCCCCGGAGGATGCAATGAGTTATTTACATGAACTACCTATAATATATTAATTAAGTTCTTAATTGTATGTAGCTTTGCCAGAGACTGGACCTGCGATATCTGGGATCCTTCCTTGGTACAATATTGGAGATATTCTTGCAGCAAAATGCCACGTTCATAGAAGTCTACCTTCGGCAAAACTTACTTGGTTTATTAACGATGCTCAGGTATAAAAATGATGTGCTATTTCTCAGTAGACTTTTGTAGTTAAACGTCTCCTGTAGAAGAATATTGAGATTTACAAATAAAAGGCATTTACATGCCTTTAATAATGATGAGCGAATGTTATTTAAATAGGTTTATCTAAAAATGGTTACTTTTTGTAGTTGGATCCGGAGGCCTGTGACTGCATAACCTCGGAGACGTTTGAGGCTGGGAAAGGGTCGGACGGTACGACTTTCTATAGTTCAACTAGCCACTTAAAATTCCAAGTTGATTCCGACTACTTCAGAGATGGTTCCATTGTGGCGGAATGCAAGGCCAGCTTCCCTAAGTCCAAAATAACACTTCGGGACACGATACAGTCGAATATCAAAGCGGGGTTTGGCCTGAGACAATATGCAGCCGATACTTTATCCTCTGGTCGGGGTTTTGGGGATGGTAAAGTGGGATTTATTGGGATTATTTTACTACTTGAGGTGTTTTGGATAATTTGAAGCTGGAGATCTACTCTGAAATCTCACCAGTTTGTCAACCTTTCTGTTACGGATTGAGAGAGGCGGATTCTCCTGTAACTGAAAAATAAATCTCAACAGCGTCAGACATACTGGTGGGGTTTCAGCGTAATAAAATACAGGACGAAGACTGCAAAAGATTAAAATCTGAAACGGATCGTTACTTTTTGTAAATAAGACTGACAATTTTTAAGAATAGGTTACATTACTGTGTAGTAGTTAATAATGAGTAGTTAGAATGTGAATGAGTATTATTTTTTACGCTTTTGTACGGTTTTGAAATACTGCAATTATATTTCTAATACATGCATATAATACTGTTAAAGCTGAAACATTTTTTTCTAGTCAGTACTGTTGTATTAAAGCAACATCTTTAAAATTGGGAATAAAATATATATCTGAATTAAAAAAGGAATCTGTAAGGCGAAGTTATTTCTGGAAAGAATTATATCGACGGACGAGAGGATGGTCAAGGACATCGTTGGGCCAGTTATTCCAAGCAAAGGGCTCTCTAGAGTTCGGTCGGGATCAAGCCATCAAGCTATCCGAGGAAGATACAGATAAAGATAAAACTCCTTCCTAAAGAAATTGAAATGGGGACGGTTAGTATTTTCTTAAATAAATAATGGCAAAAAGAAGGAACAGTCGTGGCTAGAAAGGATGGACCTTTACCTCTTCTACGAAATCGAATGCTTCCTCAACAGTGACCGCTTTAACGTATGAAACCTGTAATTGATATTGACACAGCGATAAAATACAACCCTTTAGAGATACAGTAGTAGTTCACAATTGTATTGCACGTTACCTTGTTGTGGTAAGAAACTCCATAGAACTTATGAGCCTTGGTTAAAAACTCGCGTCGGAAAGTGGTACAAACGAACTGTAAATTGAACTGGGTGGCCATTTCGTAAATAACTTTAGTAACGGCGGAGCGATATTGTGGATCTAGAGCCTGAAATTAATTAACGAAAGCATTAAAGTTGAGATATTATAGTAACCTTGCTTCAGTGAAGAAATACAAGACACAAGCAAACTTTACCTGATCAACCTCATCAAAGAGGTAGAAGGGAACTGGGTCTATTTTCTGAATGGCCAAAATTAATGCAAGAGCTACAACGGATTTTTGACCTCCTGACAAAGAAATAAGCTCGCGTTGTTTACTCTTCCGGCTTACGAAGTTGGCTTCAATTTGCAATCCCGTAAGATGCTCTTTCTCGCTGACCGTTAGAATTTTCTAAGAAAGAATCCAGTTTTAAATTACTGCTTCAATTTATACTTATTAAGACATTTTATGCAAAGACTAATAACTCACATCAGCAATGTTCTTGTGGGTAATTTCCAATCCTTTGTCTCCCAATAAAACCAACTCGGCATGACCTTTGGGAACGACTTTGGAGAAAATTTCGCTAAACTGCTCCTGCAAAACTTTGAAATTCTTGAGCAGAGCTTCGTTTTTCTTTCTTTCCAAGTCATCAATCAATTTGTCCAAGTCATCTCGCTCCGTTTCTAAATCGATGAGGCTTTGATGAAAAATTGTATATTTTTCATTCAACTCTCGGAATTGCTCAGCCGCTTTCTGATTAACGTCATCTTTGTCCTTGAGGGAGACGTTGAGTTTCTTCAACTTGTTGTACAACGTTTTGGAATCTTTTCTCTCGTACTTGTTAGTCCCTGCTGGAATGCTGCCTAGATTGTGACAACAGTCCGCAAGATTTTGTAGTCTCGTTTGGCACCCAATGTAATCCGTGCTTAAGGTTTCTAAATCCCTGGACAGCTTGAACATGACTGCGTTGGCCTCAGTCTCCTTGTCTCTACAGCGCTCGACCAGTTTCTTGCATTTCGCGAGCTGAAAGACAACATTACGGTTTAAGGCGTGTGCATATATTTGTTATTTAGTGATCCATATTGAAAACAAACCTCTTGAGACATTTGGGGAATCTGATTGTTAATCTGATCTGCTTCATGTTCTTTGGTTTTGATTTGCTGGGTTAAATATTCAACGTTACTTTCAAGTTTGGATAAACGTTGGTGCTGCTCTTGGCTACTGGATTGCTCAACAATTTTCAATTTGTGTTCGTCAAGTCTAAAAATAGTTCTAATTGTAGAATAAATTGTTTGGAAAGTCTATGGAAAATATGAATGAAGTTTACTCACGTCGAATTAAGATTATGAAGTTTTTGTTTCTCTGCATTCATTTCACACTCTCTGGTCGTTCTATCTGCGGTAACTTTTAGCTTGTTTTGAAGCAGTCGCTTGATTTCCTTCTTCAACTCTTGAGCCAACACACGGAAGCCTTTTTCCAACTGTGATTCACTCTGACTAAGCTGAGACGAAGATTTGTCCAAGTTGGACATGTCTTTTTCCAGATTGTCCATCTTACACTTGAGCTCAAACGCACTTTGTACGTGAGCTTCCAGTGCCTTGTTGGTCTGGGTAATAGAAAGGTCACAGTTCTTGAGCCGCTCTTGTCCGACTTTTATATCACAACCTAAACGGTCTTTCTCAGCTCTATGTTTAGGAAATGAATGGATTAAAAAGGTTCATTTCTATCCATAAGTTTATCATATAAAGTACAATTACCTTAAAGAGAATTTCTTAGATTCAATCACTTCGTGCTGTTTAGCAGCGTCCTTTAAAGTACTTTCCAAAAGAGCCAACGTTTCTTCCAGTTCGGCCTTTTTTTTCGTGAGCTTTTCAATCTTTTCATCACAAGCTTGCTTTCCTCGAAGCAACTCTAGCTGTCCTACTGTAGCCTGCATGTATCCTCCTACGAGACAGAAAGTATCCAAACGTTCATTTTACCAAGAATAAAATCAAACACCTGATAGCGATCTTTCCATAAAATTTTCCAAACTACTCACCTGTAATTGGGCCAGATTTGGAAACTTTATCTCCGTCTAACGTTACGCAGTTTATCTTATGAGTTCTGGCTGCTGCAGTTGCATCCCCGAGAGTTGCACAAACCAAATACTGGCCAAAAACAAACTCAACAGCTTTTTTCACTTCCGGTCGAAATGTTATTTGCTTTAGCAGGTGCTTACAGTTCTATATTATATAAATAAGGGATGCAATTTTGATCTTAAAATACTTCACTGATTAAATCTGCAGTATTTTGTCTTACGCGTAGGTCGTCAAAACTCTGACTGTCAATTCCATCGCGTACGAATACTTCTTCAAGAGGTAGAAAGGATACCTCTCCCCGGAAGCTTTGCTTGTTAAATTCCTTCATAATTTTCATTCCCACGTGACCGTTCTGGACTATGTGATGAAATAATCTATTGCAACGAAGAACGAAGTCAAAGAAAAAATTCTAGGTTAAACTTGAATGGATGTTCGTGTTCGTAAAGTATACAGCGCGTTGCTCAGTCTAGTGAAGCATCTGCTTACTTGTTTCCTGTAGCAGATTCGATGGCGGTGTCCAAATCCTCGATGGCAGTAATATTCTCCACCAGAAGCCCATAATAGCCATCAACGATGTCATCTTCGTCATCTGCAAACTTTTGCATCACCTTATTAACTCCGTCCCATCCATTCATTGAAGGGCGGCCAACCCGCTTGTACAAATGTTCGAAGATGGTTTGACGTATTTCTTTTTCGGTAGACAACTTATGTTCAACTTCGTTTAAGGATCTCCAAAAGTCACTAAAATGGATAACAGAATCGTATTAGCCCCCTCCTAAATCTGCAACCAGGTAAAATAAATAGCGTCAAGAAGAATAGTTAAGTACCTTCTCGCTTTCTGAGATGTAAACATTTCTTCTTGGTACCCAGTAGTTCTTTCTAGCTTCTGCAACTCATTGTTGGTGACCTCAAATTGCTTTCTTTTAACCTGATGAGCCGAAACAATTTTAATTGAATAAGACTAATGGCAAAAACCGCAGGAAGTTTTAGAACAAGCGTAACGTAGGCTAAGTATGACTATAATTTACCTCTAGTTTGGAAGCAATAGTTTTCTTTTCTTCTTTTAATTTTGCTAGCTCCTGTTTACTATTGTCCAGTATTTTATTTTTTGTATTATAGTCTTCTGAGCTCGCACTATTAAACAGATAAATTCATTACTACTACAGAATATTATTAAAATGTTAACAATTATCTTGCGTATCTTACATCAACAGTTTCTTAACTCGAACTTTCTTTTGTTTTGCGGTCTCAGATTGATTTCCGTCCTGTAGTTTTGATTCCAATGACTTCAGCTCTGATTCAGTTTTAATCAAGCTAAAATCAACAAGACAATGATACACTTTAAGTATTTTACAAGCTTAATTGTCTTATGTCTTTGTACAGAATTACTTGAAAGTTTTTAGGATAAATAAAATATCTTTGTTCAGAACAGTTGCTTACGTTTCATTCAACTCTTTTTCTTGCTTCTTCACTTTTTCGAACCTCTTTTTGGCCTTTTCCAATTCATTTTCTACCATTCCAATGTCTCTGGAAATTTTGTGCATCTCTGTTGTCATATTTTTAGTGATTTCCGAATCGAAATTGTTTGTGGCATCTTGCAGCAGATTTTCCAATTTTTGCTGGAAAAAAGTTAACTCATTGATTACATTTTTCTAAGCTTTTTTAAAGTATATAAGTAATGGTTGTTACTTTTTCTTTAATCATCATAAGAATGTCAGCATCCACGAGTTCTTTCTTGTCCTTAACGAGTTGAATTTTTCGCTGCACTACAGATAATGATTCCTTAGCCGCTTCGATTTGTGCATGTGCCTCTTTAGAGTTTTTCTGCAGGGGAGCCATCTTTTCGGTTAATGTTTCTCTAGCTGCGGTGCACTGTAGGAAGCAATAAAATTATAGTTTGGTACTAAAAACAACACAAGGCTCTTTGTTAAAACTCAAACCACAAAATTAAGCCTCACCTCATCAATCCTTTTCCTTTCTGACACTTGTTCCCTTTCATTTAGAATGAATTCAATAGCCCTTCGACTTTGGTCTAGTTTCACAAACTCTGTCAACTCACCGGCTTCTTTCTCAAGGGCTTTTTGTCGCTCCTTCAAACGCTCCAAGCTTTTGCCCACGTCTTCTTTTTTAGTTGCACCGTCTGCAAAAAGCCAAAAGCATCATATTTGCATTAAATTAGGAAATAATATACATTTCAATCCGCTTTTAAAGCCACAATTAATTATGTTTTTAACCTCTCAAAGATTTGTGACATTCTTTGATTTTGTCATCGTAGGTACTGGAGCCAGCAACATCTTGAAGGAGCTTGAGACGGAACTGATTGTTGCTTACGGCCAGTTGCTGAATTTTGCCTTGCTTCACAATGAAATATGGATTAGTAAATCCAGCCATGTCAAGAAACTGACGAGCATTCTTAAGCTCTTTTCCATTGACAGAGAACTTGTCAGCTTTTGTGGCAATCGTTCGGCGAAAAGTTACGATGTCTTCATTTAACTAAAAGGATCATAATTAAAATTAATTATATAATCTTCCGAAATCCATACTTAATCCAGGTAGATTAATATTAATAATTACCGATAGTTTTCTATCCGTATTATCAAACTCGATCTCCACGTAGGCAGGTTCATGCGGGGCTCTACCGTTGTGAAGTAAAGCGCTTCTTGCTTCCGGTCGCATATTTCTGTACTCCAAAGTCAGCGCAAATTCAATCGCTGGAAATAAAACAGACAAAAATGTTAGAAAAATTGTTCATCGTTCAATTCAACATGTAAAAAAAATGCATTCATTCTATTTAAAATATGCATACCTGCAAACAGATTGCTTTTTCCTGACCCATTTCTTCCGACTGAAAGCATAAAATTAGAATTTATCAACAATCTTCAAGCAAAATCATAAAAAAACGTACAAAAAAACATGATTTTACTTTAATTCTGATAAAAAATTACCAATAATGTTGAACCTCGGATCGAAATCGTCTATCACTGTTTTCTCCTTGTAGCTTTTGAACCCACAGATGATGAGCTGGAATAAAGATTTTTTTATACCTTTTATTAAAAATACTGAATCCCACTGCACAAAACCAGTAAAAACCTTAAAAAAACAACCTTACCTGGATAATATGCATCTTAATTTCGGTATTCTCTGAATATTTTGCTAATAAACCTCTCGTTTTTCCTCAAAATCTACTCAGAGTTGGGCCCACCACCCCATCGGTGGCAGATAAGCGCTACAACAGTAACAGCGTAGTAGTACAACCCTAATAATATAATAAAAATATATTTTAGACTTCCAGTTCTTCCAGTAGACATTTAGGACGGGAAAAACCACAATAAGCGCTTCCAAAAGTGTCTAAAAACTTGAAAAACGGTCCTTTTTATGGAACAGAAAAATATAGAAATGCAGAAATGCTTTAGTTTTTTTGAGATTAAAAATAAAAACTTGACCTACGCGAGCAGAGAGAGGTGGACGAGTGAATGAAATGATCAGGAAAAAAACGGAGGTTTTACCCCAATTTTTGGAAGGAATGACCTGCGGAGAAAAAGATGCGATCGGCTCAACGCTCAACCCTTCCCATTTTTAGCTTCTTCATGAAAAAGCAACACACAGAGAGGATGTTGACCCCAAAAACAAAACGCAGCTTCATCGCTACATGATTTTTGGTAGTTATCGTATTGAGTCTCGAAACAACCCAGGGCCGGTATAAAAAAATGCCGGTTTTTAAGGGTTAATTTTTTAACATAATTAAATAGAACCCCGGGGGGGTTAGTATTATTAATGGTAATTAAGGGGGACTACTTCTACTATTCAAGGCAATACGGTAGTTTTATCATGAATGATAACGAAGTGGATTTCTCCCATTACCCCATTACATTTTGGTTGGACACACCGGCGGGAAAATGTTTCATTCGGTCTTAAATAAAACGAGAGGTTAATCATTTATTTTAAAGAATCTTAAAAATTAAAGATTGAAAGTTTAGGATTATTTGTTGAAGATAATTGATCATGGACGATGAGGCGGAGACGTACAAGATGTGGAGGATTAGAAAAACTATTATGCAGGTTTGAGAGGAGGAGGAATTTTAGATTTTTGGAGTACTTTTCTAAAAAATCAAGATTTTTATAGATTTTAATACAGGGTGGCCCGAAATTATGTACTTTTAGCATTACTAGCTAAAGTATGGCAGTAACTATGGTTACAAAATACACAGTCGTAACTATGGTTACACGACAGTACATCATTTCGGGCCACCCTGTATAAAAAAGCAGTAATAGAGTAATAAACAATTTGCGGTTGTTTGGCTAGTCGGATATTTAAAAAAAGTTCCAAGGAAAGGATGATGCTTTGTTTGTGGTCCATTTTTACGAAATAATGCTGTTTTTATGCGTGTAAACTTGTATACTTTGAAATATTAAATATATTGTAATTTTTGGATGATTGTGTGTTATGTTTCAGCTTTGTCACGACCGAGGTTATCTGGTAACGCAGGAGGAGTTGGACCAAACGCTTGACCAGTTTAAGGAACAATACGGTGACAAACCTAGTGAACGCCGGCCACAACGGACCGATCTTATCGTTCTTGTGGCTCATAATGATGACCCCACGGGTTAGTGCTACAGCTACGGCTACCATAAATCCCCGACAATAGGCCGCGGCTTGTGTAGGAAAAAATGATGTTTGGAAGGATATTTAACATGAGAGAGAGATACCCTGTTTAACATGTGAAGGATGGGCGGCTTAATGAACGCGGGTGGCGCGGGTGGCGTACAATTAATTTAGTAATTAATGAAGATTTAATTTCCAGATCAAATGTTCGTATTCTTCCCGGATGAGCCTAAGATTGGAATAAAAACTATAAAAACTTATTGTCAAAGGATGCAAGAGGAAAATATCCATCGAGCTATTATTGTGGTTCAGCAGGGAATGACTCCGAGTGCAAAACAGGTTGGGAAAAGCTGTAGAATTAAAAATAGACAATTATTATGTAAATATTTCGAAAGTAGAAAGTATTGTATTTTCTTTGTAATTATGTTTACAGAGTCTGGTGGACATGGCTCCAAAATATATCCTGGAACAGTTTCTAGAGTCCGAGTTATTGATTAACATTACGGAACATGAATTGGTCCCTGAGCATGTTGTAATGACACCGGAGGAGAAACAAGAATTGCTACAACGATAGTGAGATGTGTTTTTGTTTTGTGATTGTAATTTAATTCTATAATATTGTGGAATTTTCTGGCGTTTTATGTAACACAATTGACACAGCTAAAAAATTTTATCAACTTCAACAAGAATTTGAAGTTTTAAAAGTTGTTAAAGCACAACGGTTCGTGTGATTGTAACAAAATGCTTGGGTTTGTTTTATGTAACAGTAAGCTAAAGGAGAATCAGTTAATGAGAATTCAAGTTGGAGATCCCGTGGCTCGTTATTTTGGACTGAAACGAGGCCAAGTAAGTTTGTTGTTTAATAGTAATTAACATTTACAAAAAGTTTCTGTAAAATATGCGTTGTTCTGGGTTGACTGACTGTTGACTGTGATCTTTAACCTGTCTGAGCGTTAAGTTATCTTATCTTACTAATAATAATAAATTATAGCAATAACGAATTGAGTTCACGAACATGCAAATTGATTGAGTTACTTGTAGTGTAGTGTTTGGTTTGTTTGCTCTTTAAGTTGTTTTTGCAGTGACAAAATATTTTTTTTACTTATTTCCAAGCGTAATAA
Source organism: Hydroisotoma schaefferi (assembly GCA_034682405.1). Taxonomy (NCBI): domain Eukaryota; kingdom Metazoa; phylum Arthropoda; class Collembola; order Entomobryomorpha; family Isotomidae; genus Hydroisotoma; species Hydroisotoma schaefferi. The sequence continues at coordinate 11,321 of JAQFZX010001679.1, read as the reverse complement.
TCAGTGGTTTAAAATGAGTTTTCTTTTAAATAAAAATTATAGTCGTATAAAGGAAAATTTCCTTCCAAGAATTCAACAGTCGGACCCAGTAGCGAGATATTTTGGTCTTCAACGCGGACAGGTTTTTGAAACCTGGAATTTATTTGTGCCCTTCTATATACTTGACCCTCTTTGAAAAAAGTTATGATTAAAGTATAACACTTATTTTTTTTACCAGGTGGTTAAAATCATCCGACCCTCAGAAACTGCTGGACGATACATCTCTTACCGTCTTGTTTGCTAACTTTATTTATTGGGAAGATCTCTATTACTATTTGTATGTGACTCTGCTCTTTCGGAGCGTTTTTTTTATGTAAAATGAGTAATGGAATAGCTCGTTGAATAATAAATCCTAAATGTTAGCTTGCAAAGCTTTCGACATTTATAAACACAGCTACCGCATTTCCAGAAATTACTCCCCCCTGAAAAAATTTCCCCTATCGTACTCATGTTAAAAGTTTTGTCAATTTTTCCTTTGAAAATTAACTCCCCCGGGGGAGTAATTTCCGGAAATACGGTATTCATTCCTAACTTTAAAAGTATACTACAATAAAATAGCGTCCTAAATAAAACAGTAGAGTAGATTTCCTTAGTAAAAAAGATTAATTAAAATTAAAAGTAATTCAAATGTTCTTTTAAAAACTGCAAAAAGTAATTGACTCCGATGGGACTCGAACCCACAATCTTCGGATCCGAAGTCCGACGCCATATCCATTAGGCCACGGAGCCAGGTTGAAAGGGAGAGTTGATATTGCTCTACTTGTCTCTTTTTACTCGCTGTCAAGAACCATAAGAAAAGTTCTGAGATTTATTGATTATCGATTTCGATAAATCACGCCTTTCTAGCCCTTATTTCCTACCAAAAAGGGATAGAGAAACGTGCAGAATGTCTTCAATTCTGTGTCATTATGCATTCAATTTTTAACACAAGTCGGACACGATTTAGTAAGGAAAAAGTAAGACTAACTGAGGTATTATTGGCTGCTCACTTGCTTTTGGGCTTCTAAATAATTAATTAACCTGGGAAAACTGCTATTTAATGCGGATTTATTATTTTTTTAAAGTTAATCTCACATTTTGAACCTTTTTATAAACTCGCAAGCGTATTTTTGTATTAGAATATGAGGTACAAAATCACACGGCATTCCGTCAAACAATTAATATTATTTTGTAAATCACCTGCACAGTTAGCTGTGCTATGCTGTTTCTGTTTACAATTATATGATGTATTTAATGCGTAAATTAAAGTGGGGTCAGTTAAATTGATAATCATAATAAAGAAAAAAAGTATTTTTAAATAATTATATAGGAAGTTTGAGCTATTGAATGTGGAGTTGAAAACGAAACAAAAGGGTACAAAGTATGTTAACTTTCCTAATTGATTAATAACCTCTCCTCCAGACACATTAACTTTACAACGAGACTTTGAATAAATAGCTGGCTATGGCTTAGTGAGTGGATTTGATGTAGGTACAAAAATAGTACGATATAAAAATAATAAGGAAGTTTAAGAATCACCGAGAAATCTTAGTCGTAGACAAAGGCCCAATCTTCTTCGTTGTCGTCCTCGTCATCGATGTCTAATTGAAGCATGGGTTCAAGATTGCACTTCTTCATCTCTTCATGTAGAGTATTGTTAATGTAGGGAGGAGTTCTGGATACAGGTTCCTCTTTTACTGGACAGGTTAGGTTGCTGCATATTTTGGTTAGAGTTTCCTGCATCAGTTTAATCGGATTATCTACTTCATTTTCGTCATCTTGAGTGAGATCAATGCATAGCTCGTTTTTACCATCGTCTGGAGCAGAAGTTGTAGTTGCACTAGTAGGTTTGGGGCAGCTTCGAAGAACTCGTACATTTCCGGCAGGAATATCTTTAACTGCAGATTTCAATTCCTTCAAGAACTCACTGGGTTTAATAGGACCCTGGATAAAACACCATTATTAAGTTTAGATCACATTTTTATGAATTTAAGTTAAGGAAAGGATTTGACAATTAGAAGTAAAATTCTTCCGAGAACTAGAAATCTTTACCTCTTGAGCGTTTAGGACTTTATTACTGCCTAAAACAGCTCTCAACTTCCTGTAATATAGAGACAAAATAATTAAACTCTCCAGCTTTATCTCTTAACATAATAATTTAAATGAAATACCCATTACTTCAGATTATCGGTCAAATCTACGTCCAATCGATTCCCCGCAACTTCTATCTCAAGACCTTGAATCCTTGCCAAATACTGCTTTTCTCGCTCTTCGTATTCCTTCTTTATCTTTACTAGCTCGGCGCTAGTGTTTCCCAAAGAACTCTGAAGTATTTCGATTTGCTCAGTTGCAGTACGGCATTTGGACTCCAATTCTGAGAGTATCATGACGTTTTGCTCGTATTCATACCTGCTCAAATGTGAAATAATATGCAGTTTAGAACAAATAACCTTAAAATCATTTAAATGAAACGCTTTTGATGGATCTCACTTTACGATACTACTGTTGACTCGTTCTAATTCCAATTCAGCACCGGTTTCCTCTAGAATATTCTGAATTTGTCGCATTTCATTTACAAGCTCCTTGTTCTCGTCGCAGATTTCATTTGCCTTGGACAGTTTCTGGGAAACTGCTGAACTTTCTTCGTCTCCTGATGGCCAAATCCTAAGTCCAGCAGATAAATTTGATTCCTTCTTGCAACATGGACACTCTCCTACGCTGGAAACGAATAATAGAGACATAAGCTAAACATAACCACAAAACAGCTATAATTTATGAATATACCGTATTTCGGATTAATTATTTAGAGGGGGGCGTAACAATTTAAGGAGGCAACTATAGCCAGAAATACGGTAAAAGGCTTACTCAGTTATTTCATGACGGTGAAACCATCCTTGGACACAATATTGATGGAAGAGATGACCGCACTGAAGGGCCAGAATATGGATTTCTGTAACTTCGGCCCCACCCGCAGCTCCTTCCGGTTGGTCTTGGTCTTCCGGGACCTCGGTCACCAGGTCGTGACAAATTGTACAGATTATTGACATCTTTCTGGCTGGAACGTGAGGTCAGCGGCTGCAAAGAGGTCAAGGGTCAGGTCAAACACCAGCGTAATAAAAGGCGGAAGACGCTTGCAGCGTTAAGACAGCTGAGAGAGGGAGTGTCGTCCCGGGGGAATCTCTCTACCTTATCGATCGTCTCTTATCTATTAAAAAATATACCTTTATTTCGTGTGCGAAACGCGTGGTAAAAATGCATTTTATCTTTATTACGGAATACGGACGGTGATTTTTTACCTAATTAGGAGATGACGACAGCCACCACGCCGCTCCAGAAATCTGATTTCCTCTCCAGGTCAAAGGTCAACGACCCAGTTTTGTCTCCTCGATGAAAGATAAGCCGGAGCTTTATCATTTATTTTGATAAGGACAAAACAAAGCCGGACAGGAATAATAAAAACTTCCCTCCCGAAGCCCAAGCTATCCAGTTGAATGGAGAATGGAGAATGAGCGAAAGAAAGAGCGTCTAAATCTCAACAAGCCCGGAGTTGTGCATATACCGTAGTTCTCCTTTTAAAGCCCCTGGGGAATCAATTTTTAAATGGAAAAATCTCTCAAGAGAAAGACGGACAGTTATATTTTTTTAACGTTGACTAATAACTTAAGTAAGGCTGGGAATTAATTAATGAACATTTTTCAGGCGTTTCAACAAAATTTTAACGATTTACAAATAATTTACAATAAATTTTTAACCAGCTATTGAGACCGTATTTCCGGTTTAATTCCCCATAATAAATAGTCGACCCTCTCTAAATAATTCCCCCTGCCTTGTCCATATTAAATATTTAAATTCGCCCTAAATAGATTATTTTTTCCCTTCTAAACATTAATACCTCACCCCAGGGGAATTAAAACTGGAAATACGGTAATTAAATTTATCAGCTAGAAAAATCAATACGGCCAGGCCGAATGTTCAGAAATTTAAAATAACCTAAAAATACAAATAAAAACACGAGGATTGTAATAAATCTAAAGATTCTTTATTTGGTTTTTATTCAAATGCCGTTTAGTATTGTATTTCTCAAGAAGAAAGTGGATGGAAGATATTGGATCTTGCTTCTTGAATTACTGAGTTAGCTATGCATAATATTTTTGAGAACAAAGGTGGTATTAATTTGCATTTGCATTTGAATTTGCATACATTACATTATTGGACAAATTACAAGCTTTTTGGTCTACGTTTTTAGATGGGTAGTTTTAGCAGAAAAAATAAATAAACTGGACCTGCCTGGAGTAGTACAAATAAATGGTATGGAAATGGAAGTGACCACATTGTAAAAGTTGGAGATGTGAATAAATGTGGATGAGTCGGAGTAAAGATAAGATAAGACAGGGAATGATGTAGGCTAGAGAAGTCCATCTTTGTTTGCATTTATTCAAGCTTTTATTAATTGTTTATCAATGTATACTTTTAGCATATCATCACTTATCATAAACTGTGACTGTACATTATGGCATTCATGGCAGGGTATTTTATAATTTAGAATATGACAGAAAATAGACGGTTGACGATGATAATCGATGACTGGAAGGTAAAAACATTCTAGGCCTTTCTTTAGTTTCATATGCATGAAGGGATATAGGATCTCATGTGTTAAATAGAAATGGATGGACAAATTAATCCACAAGGTACCCCTAATCCTCGCCCATATACCGCGGCTTATATATGAAAAAAGATGTTTTGAAGCATGTTTAACATGGGAGAGATACCCCTTTTAACATTTAGAGAATAGGGGGGCGGCATAATTAGCGAGGGCGGCATATGGGCGAGGATTTAGGGTAAATGTTATGTTTTATGAGAAGTTAGGTTAGGAGCTAGCAGGACTGATTATGTTTATAAGTAGGAATGACAAACTGTTGGTTTTAAAATGGGATCTGAAGGAGGTTGAAAGGTAAAAGGTAAGGTTGATTAAAAACCGCATCTTCTAAATATGAAACAGGTTATTTAATGAATGGCCATTTAAAATTCAAATGACCATATATCTTATTTAAGAAACATCTCCTGTCCCTGCATGTGTATCTCACATTTAGAACCTTTAGAGAACTAAAATAATTAAATAATTAAATTCGGAATCAAATGCATTTGTAAAATAACAAATCCATGCATAGAACGTTCATGTGTAAGTGGTCTTTCTTTTGTATTTGCCTTTGAATTGTAGTAAAAATAAGCGTCTATACTTGACTGTTTTATAATATTTTATAAATTGTACTGAAAACTTAGTAAAATTGTATTTTTATTTAAACAATAATAGCCTCTAAACTAGCCTCGGGTATAGGCCTCCCTTCAAATGAGAGACCTACTAAACAATAATTCCTCGGGGAATTAAAACCATAAATACGGCATGTTACTTCAATGGACGTGATAATTGTAAAAGTAGCTTTACTTTTGTTTATTCTAAGTAATTTACACTAAAGAATGGCTTTATTAATATATCAAATGCTTAATAACTTTAGGTTCACTCGGTAAATGTTCTTCTATCCTATCCTGTCCCAAGATGAATTTGAAAAATTCATACACAGACCAACAAATTGCAGTTGATGGCATTTGATAAAGTATACGAGCTGACATTCCCTGAAAATAAAAACAAAATAAATACAATTGAACCTTCTACAAGTTAAAAAAAGTAGTTACGCTAAATCCTCGCCCATATGCCGCGGCTTAAAAAAGATTTTTGGAAGCATGTTTAACATGGGAGAGATATCCAGTTTAAAATGTAATAGATAGGAGTGCGGTGTAATTAACGAGGGCGGCATATGGGCGAGGATCAGGGTAAGTGAATGCCCATAAAACCTGAAAGTATCCACGAGGACCTCCTAATTGATAAACGGTCCTAAATGCAAGTAGCAATCCGGTAATTTGTGGCCTTCCCAGCGTAGCCAAAGCCGACTTTTCCTGAGTGTTTAGAAGCGTTTTACAAACATCTAGTGGAGTTGTAATTGCTGAAGCAATAGCACCAGCCATGGCCCCAGAGACCATGTGCGCTTTCGGGTTATAATGCCTTTCCTAAAAACCCAAAAGGTCACATTTACAGTTTATTACTTATTCAATAGTTAAATTGGAGGCTTACTTTATTAGTCAGGTTTTGCATAAACTCGTACACCATGAAATGGATACTCTGAAACGGGACGTTCATACTTAGTTGTGTTGTATAAGATCTATAAAAAGCACGGGGTCCTTCCGATTGATAAGTCTTTCGAATACAGTCCCAGCAGGAGGAATACGGACTATTGTACATTTGCATACGTTGCTTTACAACTGGGAACAAATAATTAGTCGATAGCTAAACTGCTAAGAACTTCATTTAACTAATTTATGCATCAGAACATGTAAATTAGATAGCTTACCATCTGCTGGTGTCATTATACCGTCATGGAACAAAGTTGCGATGCACCCAGCAGTACCTTAACATCAAATATAATAGAAGCCATCATTAGTTAATACCGGATATACCCTAGTTTAGTTCCTCGCCCATAAGCCGCTGCTTATAAATGCAAAAAAAGATTTTTGGAAGCATGTTTAACGTGGAAGAGAAGCCCCCTTTAACATGTAAAAGATAGGCGTGCGTCATAATTAAGGAGGGCGGCATATGGGCGAGGATTCCGAGGATTTAGGGTACATGCAATTAAACTGACGCTGCTCGGAAGACGTAGATAATATATGCCGAGCTAACCATAAACAAGATGGTTATAACTGGAGGGTGTGCTGGATTCGAGTAATGTCTTTATTTTTTCGTAACATGAAAAGTACAAGGCGTGGGCGGGTCCGGCTCCGATCATCACAGCGCTCATCCCTCGCATCGGCCTGAACACCCCTTCAGTTCGTACCATCTGAGTTAGTGTGTTGACCACACCCCTATACTCCCCTGAGGGAGCCAAGCTTTGCATTCTTGTCTGAAATAAATAACATAACAATATACCGTATTTCCGGAAATTACTCCTCCAAGGGGAGTTATTTTTCAAATGAAAAATTGAAAGAACTTTTAGCTTTAAAAAGATAAGGGGAATTTAAATTTTTAACACGGAAAGGAGTTTCCAAGGGGGGGAAGTTATTCTAGGGGGAGTAATTTCCGGAAATACGGTATTATCATAACGCTTCAACTTTCTCCAGTTGATTCGTATCATTCATCCAACCGTCGCTTATCTTTTGTAAAATATATGACGGAGAAAAGAGTAAACAAGGAATTGGAATCAAAAATGAGGAAAGTAAAGATGTAGAATTTAGGTCAAGTAATAAACAAAATAGCTCTTATAGATGAAGAAGGTAATGAAAGTGTCGCTCGACCATTCCCATCTTACTGAACCTGCCGTCCTAACCTTTTGTTAAAGGATTTTATGCCTAACCATTCATTGTCTGCCAAATCTACCTAAAGCTAGTACAAATGCCCGCAACCCCCACTGCCACTGCTTCTTATAAAGGAGGTTTCATTATAAAATTGAATTGAAATATATCCCTTGTCATTTTTATGCATAAAAGAACGCTTTCTTGAAGACAGTGAAGTTAAAAGACACCGAAGGATTTAGATAACAATCTTAGCATCTAAAGTATTTTTTAAAAAAAGCCTAGTGTACTATACTAACTAGCCAGAATCTTTGTCTTCCCTTAGCAAGAAGTCGCGATTGTTAAAGCTAAAAAAAACAAGAAGCCTATTGTGATTATGTAGACGTTTAGCAAACCTCTAGGATAAGCAGTAGTGGTACTTTTTTAATTTTAAATTGAAAGCGTAAGATCTCAAGGAATTAATTATCTGATCCTTGGTTCCATCTGCCTAAAGTCTAATAACTACTCTATTTTTGTATTGTCTTGTAGTTAAAGTTGTAAAGACGCCAATATGAAGTTCCATCGGGCTAAAGTAAACAAGTATCCTTACAAATTCATGTGACAAATGACTCATGGCAATTAGGCAATAGTAAAAAAAACGGTTCATCGCTTTACAAAGATTCGATGAACTTTTGTTTTGTCGAAGTTGAAATTAAATAACAAGCTGTAATTGACGGTTCCATAACCTGGAAGAGGGTAGTCTTAGTCATTTCATTAGTCAGCTCAAGAAATGTAACATGATCCAACTTTTATGTCCCATATCCGTCCAGGCAACCCATTGAGCCTCGAGGATATTTACTGATACCGATATGTTGCTCTAAGATGGATAAATTAAATAAACAATGAGAGGGCAACACTCAGAAACCGAGAAACCATCGGGAAGGGACTAAAATCCTCTAAATTGTAAAATCCAATGGGGTCCGGGTAGCTGGTTAAATTTATAGGATCAGTTAGTAAACAGTTTCCAAACATGAAAGGCCAGCTATGAATCAAGTTGGTTATTTGTAATTCATTCATTTGGCTCATTAGCAGACTTATACTGGGTTATTTGTACCTAAGTCATTTAGGTGGGCTTGGGTTAAAAAACGGATCATGCCTTCTTATCGCAAAAAAATCACGTACAAAAGTCTGAATTTGATACTGACTAAAGTTAAAGATAATAAATCTATAGATTTTAAGTCACATCCGACCAGCATGGCATTCTACTACTGAAATCATAACTGTTTTCTGAACAGTATTTTGTTTACAAACTACCCTTAATCCTCGCCCATCTGCCGCCCTCGTTAATTATGCCGCACGCCTATCGTTTACATGTTAAAAGGGGTATCTCTCACATGTTAAACATGCTTTAAAACATCTTTTTTGGCATATCTATAAGCCGCGGCATATCGGCGAGGATTTAGGGTATTCGACTCGACTTACTGAAAGCACTAACCTAGAAATACTCACCAGCCATTCCTTTTAAGTCTATTCCATCCCAAAAATCCTCAAGTCATTCAAAAAGTCGCATAAAAACCTGATTACTTTCCATAAACTATACAACATAACTCTAGTTTATACTAAAACCGAAGTTAATCATGCATTCTCACTGCATTTTTTAGCGAAATATTAAACAGGTAACCATACTACTACTACTACTACTACTACTACTACTACTACTACTACTATAAGTACATCTTATAAAAGACGACAAAACCCCCAAAAAAACTACTAATGTAGTATGCATTCTCGTGATTTCTCACTCAATGATAACGTTTGGGTTGTTGGAACTATTGATAAAACACCAGTCACCTACAATTGATGACGACCTTCACCAACTTCTTTTTACCAATGCTTATACTTTCCCAATATATCCCAATATATCCACTACCATTTATATAATTTACGTGTGTAAATAAATTCATTCAGTAGTTGTCCTTGATCGCTTACTTAAAGACATAATATCTATCCTATCTTTCTTTATGCTTGGATTGAATCCATCTGAATGAATGAATGACGGCTGATCTTATATAAAACTTACGCAAAAGGCAACTAAACTACATGGCTAGAAGTTCTGTAAACTAGAACAACTAAGGATTAATTTCAGGCAATATAACAGAACAACTGGCTGCGACTAATGATAATCCTAACAACTTTTGAGAAATCTCTACACAAAATATCCAAAAGGAGTGATACTACCGTTGATTCTATAAATATTATCTAACATGGAAACTTTGTCTGCGGATTTTACTTAATGAATGTAATTTCTTAACTTTAGTATGGCTAGTAAAAGTACTGTAGATTGACTGAAATGACAGAAATTGAGATATTCATTCCATTTATGCAAGCCTTGCCTTGGTGTAAAAATTGTCATGTAAATGCGGAATGTTCATTCATTTCTAGCAATAAATACGAAGTGAGGATGATGGCCAGGATTTAATTACAGTTTTTTGTATAGGAATTTCAAAGGAAATGTTTACGAAGTTTGTGTTTATAAAGTTGAAGTTAATTGAGGATGTGAGTTCTACGAAATTACACTTTTGGAGATATTTCAGACACTTGCTGTCTGTCTGTCTGTCTGTACTACGATTACGATTACGATTTCAACTTCAACTGTGATAAATTGATATCCGGTCTAAAAAAGATATTAACTGACCTATATTATATTTTCAATAAACTATTATCTTTATCCTCACGCTTCATCCTCCTAAACTGGATAAAAATAATTTCCAGGTAAATATTAAACATAAAAAGGGGAAAATACGGAATGCTATGGCTTTAGTGATTTCTACTTAACACTAATTCTTTGCTTAAAAACGTTGGTTTTTAGCTGAATTCATCTTAAATTTTGATGGTTTTAATGAAGCTATAAGTCATGCAATCAATCAACCTATCTGCTTTACACAAAAAAACAAACGGATTGGAAATACAAACTACTATTTGTAGACTAATTTGTAACGGAAAACTAAGTGTATTTCAGTTACCTTAACTGAGTCGAGTGGATACATGACACAGTGCTCAGCAGTTCCTGCGATGGCACCGGCCGTCATGTGCGTCACAACGGTACCCGACTTAAGGGTCTCGTACTCATCGAAGTCACCGTCCGGCACCATTTTACTTGACCCGTGACCTGACTTTGACTATTACCAGGTCATCAAAATAAAGATTTCCAGTTGTACTCGTTAGGAAGAAGGTTTGATGATGAATGTTATGTGTGCTTGGGAGAGCCCAGACCAGCTCTGGACGAGAGAGAGCTCATGCAGACTTGTGCACAGCATCGCATCGCATGCCTGAGTATTTTAGAATGACAGAAAATAGTTGACGATGAGATGATGATGAACTGACTGCAAAATGTATTATATCTGTGTATAACAGTAGAATCTATCTCCTTGTGTTGAGATGGAGAAACGTTATGTTATGACGAGAAGTTATTGGATTGATTATGTTTATAAGTTATTACAATTACAAACTGCTGGGTTTAAAATGGGATCTGAAGCAGGATAAAAGGTGGATTAAACCCGCATCTAAGTATGAAATAGGTTAACTAATCAATGGCAAGTTCCTTGTGTTTTTTTGGAGTTTTGTACTACAGTCAATTTATTTAGTATATTCAGTTTTAAGGGTTAGTTTAAACTTTGATCAATAATGTCAATGTGGTACAGAAAACATAAGTCATAATTGGAGTGAAGATCTCTACTGGTCGCGTCCATTCAAGAGCTTCAATCCTTGCCTTTATCTTTACTAACTTATTGGTCAAAGTAGTGAATTGAAGGACCTTGATTTTTTCAAATGCAGAACGGTATTTAAAGTTACATGACTATTTGTTCGAACTCACACCTCAAATATGAAAGTTTTAGAACATATCACGGTCAGGGTTTTCCCTGGGTAAAACCGACCGGGTTTTAAATGTGGGTTTTAATGGGTTTAAATGGTTTTCTGCACTATGA
>JAQFZX010001678.1:0-26223 GCA_034682405.1 Hydroisotoma schaefferi | reverse complement strand
AGATAGGGAAAATTTAATTTTTTAACATGGAAAGGTAGTGGGGAATTATACCGGGGGGAATTATTTCGGGGGGGGGGAGGAATTAAATCGGGAAATACGGTATATAAAAAGGATTTGGGCGGATTAAAGAAAATGTAAGATAGTCCCATGGATATGCTAATTTGTACCAATATGGACATGTAAGTTGGGCCAATAGAAAAAGTATTTATGTCCTACATTTAAAGTTGCATTGCCCAATAGAATAGGAACTTTAAAAATTTCATTTATTGGATTATCTTTAGTCATTTAATCATACAATTTGCTAAATTAATCAAATTAATTTTCTATCTTGATCAACAAAAGAGATTTTGAGGTGTTTCATAGGCTTCTTCCCATGGATTCCCATACTACTGTCAGGCGTTTTGCCAATAGATAGCCCCTCTAAAGAGATATTTGTCTACGCTATTGCTAAGATTGTTTGTATTACCAAGATTAATTATTAAGATTATCCCAACTTTTAACTTTAAACTACGAAATAGCTAGACCAGTAAGCTCATATGGAGATAAACTTTAACTGTAAATCTGCAGAATTGTGGCTGGCTAGGAACATGACAGGTGTATTACAATCATTATTACCCTAAATCCTCGCCCATATGCCACCCTCGCTAATTATGCCGCACTCCTATCCTTAACACGTTAAAAGGGGCATCTCTCCCATGTTAAACATGCTTTAAAACATCTTTTTCCATATATAAGCCGCGGCATATGGGCGAGGATTTAAGGTACTAGCCCCGACGGTACGTTCGGAAATACAGGATATGAAGCATTGAAAATGTAATGAGTGTATCACAAAAAGGGATGGAATTGGATTGTTGTATTCTTCCAAAGTTAAATATAACTCTGTAAAATTTGTAAAGTTAATTTAAAATATAAATAATTGTTATAAATCCTTAGAAAACGGACCAACGAAACATAAAGCAGTTGAGTCGTACTGGGCATCCGAATACCACAAGTCTCATGCTCTCACTTTTGCTCTCTTCCAACTATTTGTCATTTACGAACCAACCCTTCCACTCATCCTTATGAGGTTTCAGAAAACTTTATTCATAATTTAATGGAGTTTTCTTTTGCTCTGCTACGCAGACTTCTCTAGGCGCAACCACGAGTGGGTACCAGTGGGTAGAAAAACATTAAAGGATAGGGAGGGGTTTGGGTGGGCCGAGCCTGTTTAACATGTAAAGGATAGGGCATTTCTAAAATTCTAGTGGGTACATTAAGAAATCAGTGGGTAGAATGTACCCTTGTACCCACGCTGGTTGCGCCTATGAGCTTCTTGGTTGCATATGATGAAAATGTTCTTCCCCATATTTCAGACAAACGACCAGAAAGCTACTTCAAGAGCTAATGAAAGATCGAGCTATGAGGTGATGATGACGGTGCTTGCATAGTTTTAAGGCATAAACTAACACTTTATTTACTCAAAAAAAGAATAAATAAATTGTTGAAAGAAGGTAACTCTGGTGCTAGAAGGATTTATTGGAGTTTGACCTATTGAAACATCATCCTTTTCATGGAAATAGAGAGATCCTTAACCTACAATATCCTTATCTTGTTACAACTTTGTTTTTGTAAATATATATTGCCATTAAGGCTCAACGCAACATAACGTGTGGATTGGATCCAACACTGCCCTGTTGTCCTGTATTTTCGGTGATTAATAAATGTCCTACCCCTTATTAAAAGCTGATGTTATTCAATAAATAATAAGTCTACTGAATCCGTAGTTTAGCAACATGAATGAACCACAAATACCAACTCAATTGCTGAAATGAATGAATGAAAGAGACCAAGCAATAAGTCAGTTTAACCTTGCAAGTAATACAGGATGGCACATGGGATATTACATAAAAAAAACTCCAAACCAGCAGTTGTCAGTCTGAAACATAAGGAAGGTCGCATGGATTTATACCAATCATCTACCTACATTATTCCCACAAACTAGAAATTCGTATATTAAATCTTAAATCTAGATACATTCTTTTCTGAATTAGTTTCCTCCAACTCAGTTGGTGTTCCTTGAACTATTCCGATTACCATTTATCGTATTCCTCCTATTGGAAATATTTAAATAGAGGTAATAATAAAAGAGAAACCCAATAAACCCAGAGTTATAGTGTCAGTCCGAAGGGTGGTAGATTGGGGAATATGGTTCATAAAACGGTCATATTTTGTTTACGAAATGCCAGAAGGTTACTTCAGGATAAGATTCCTTCCGTTTCATATCCCTCTTACCTGTGAGTATCCCTCCTTCTTTATTTTTAAAACTATTATAATAAATTGAACTGCTGCTATAGACTTATGCTAGAATACTACATAAAGCCATATTGACTCTTCACTACCTTAAATCCTCGCCAAGATACCGCGGGTTAATGTATGCAAGAAAAAATACTTAGAAGCATGGGGGAGAACTACCCCCTTTAACATGTAAAGAATAGGCGTGCGGCATAATTAACGAGGGCGGTATAAAGGGGAGGATTTAGGGTAGGTGGAAGCTGGGGAATTTTTACTATGAAATAAACTCCAACCACTCATAATCTCCCCCTGATTAAATTCTAATCCCCTATAATTCCAATTCCAGTAGAAAGAAAAGTACATACTTGGGCCCCAATAATAATGGATTGAGCTACATAAGTCAACCTGGGGAAGTACCCTATGCGGAATGGACGGTTGGGAAATTGATTGACCGTTCGGCAGAAATATACGGAGATGAGGATGCAGTTGTCTTTTACCTTCCACAACCCATTCGTAGAACTTTTAGACAACTCAAAGAAGAGGTTACTATGGCAACTACTCCAACAATGTAGATAATAATATTGGATGAAATAGTCCCTCAATGAAATGCATGCACTTGTAGGTGGACCAATTAGCAGCCGGACTACTTAGCCTAGGTCTGGAAAAAGGTGATCGGGTTGGGATGTGGGGTCCTAATAGTTACCAATGGTTCCTAACCCACAAAGCAACAATGAAAGGGGGACTCGTTATGGTTAGAGAATTAAACAATAAAAAGGGCAAATCTTCCACACTTTTCCCCAATATTTTCTAACCGTTTCTGTGCTAGGTGAACATAAACCCGGCGTATCAATCAACCGAGATTGGATATTGTCTTAAGAAAGTGGGTGTAAAATGTCTAGTGATTTCCGAACCGTTCAAGGGATCCGACTATTACCAACTTGTTACTGAATGCATGCCAGAAATCCTTAAGGGTGATCCTGGGAAGATTAAAGCTCCAGCTTTCCCTCAGTTCACTACACTTGTCTCTTTAGCCTCAAGTCCTCCAAGGTTTTTTTTATAGACATATATTGATAATAAATACGGGATTTTTGGTAGAGAATTTCACAAATTAAAATACAACTCTAGGGGTAGCCTCTCGTTTGAAGAAGTTAAGCACCGTGGAGGAAATGAGGAAGCAGTAAAGCGGTTGAGGGAAATAGAATCCCTTGTACAATTCGATGATGTTTGTAACTTGCAGTTCACGTCGGTATGCTCCGCAGCCTCTATGATATTTTGGTATTTTTTTTTGGAGATTCGGGTAATTTGTTTTGCAGGGTACGACGGGAAATCCTAAAGGGGTTATGTTATCTCATCATAACTTGGTAAATAATGGCTACCTGGTTGGGAGAAGGTTTGGCTATTCCCCGAAGGTAATTTGAAAGTTTTTTCTAAACTTTCTTCACTTTGAATCGAGTTGTTGAAAGAAGGATAGGGAAGTTAAAAAAATGAACTCTGGTAGGACAAGCTCTGTTTACCGGTGCCACTGTTCCATTGCTTTGGTAGTGTTGCAGGAGTTTTTGCGGGTATTAGTGCTGGTTCCAGTTGTGTATTTCCGTCACCCGGATTCTCCCCTTCGGATGCTCTCAAAGCTGTAACAGAAGAAAGGTTTGGGAGAATTGGGCATTAATAAAGTTACTTTTATGCTTCCGGGTTTAATTCCCCTGGAGAACTGTTATTTTAAAGGGGAAAGTTTAAGAAACGCTTGCTCATTTGTAATATTTCCATGAGGTGGGGAAATAAGTTGGGGATGCTTTGTTTGGGTTGGGATTATTTATATATTTTAATAGAGAATGTGTGTATTTTGCAGATGTACAGTAATTTATGGCACACCCACTATGCACATCGATATTATTAACAGCCCTAGTCTTGCTGGGCTTGATGTTTCTTCCTTAAGACTTGCCGTAACTGCTGGAGCTATTTGTCCTGAGGAATTGATCCGCCAAATGAAAAAGGACTACACTGTAGATAATGTTGGAGTATGTGGATTAATGTTGATGATATCTCTGCCGGTTTATTTTATGTAAACTTTGCATCAATTATTATAATTATGACAGAGTTGTTACGGAATGACGGAAACAAGTCCGGTCTCCTTCCAAAGTCTGGCAAATGACTCGGACCAACTCAGAGCTGAAACGGTTGGCTATCCTTTGGAAAACACGGAAGTAAGGAAATAATAAGCAGGGAATAAATCATAGGAATACTGCACCAGTGTTCCGCAGTAATTAGCAGTTTTGAAAATGTTTCAGGTAAAAATCATAGATAAAGATGGACGGATCGTGAAAGTTGGTGAGTCAGGTGAAATGTGCATACGAGGCTATCTTAACATGCTTGGCTATTGGGAAGATCCGGTAAAAACGGCCGAGACTATTGACACTGCTCGCTGGCTCCACACAGGGTCAGTAGATAATCTTCTCGTGTAGTTAATAATATAGGGTGGATATGCAAAGATGGATTACGCCTGGCTTTTTGTCTGATTTTGGACAGAGATTTGATGGTGATGACGGAAACAGGGCATGCAAAAGTTGTAGGAAGGCTCAAGGATATGATTATCCGCGGAGGAGAGAACATTTATCCCCGAGAGGTTGAAGAGTATCTCCATAGTCATCCTAAGGTTCTGGAAGCTCATGTTTTTGGAATTCCGTGTAGTAGAATGGGCGAAGAGGTTGCTGTTTGGATTAGTCTTAAACAAGGACAAGTTTTGAGCGTGGAGGAAATTAAAGAATTCTGCAAGGGAAAGGTAGGTGTAGTTTTGAAAAATTAAAAAAACTCTTCATCCTCTCCTTTTTAGACTTTTAACATTAAGGAATGAATTTTTGAGACTTTGACTCTCGTTTCAGATTGCTCACTTCAAGATCCCTCGACACATTCATTTTACAACGGAATTCCCAAAGACGCTATCCGGAAAAATTCAAAAGTTTAAGTTAAGAGAAATGACAGTGAAACAATTGGAAAAGAAAAGTTAGGCCTAACTTCCCCTATTTTTCATCTCAACCAACTCTCTTTGTGATTTATCTGTAAAAAAAAAGAAGCTTTCTAGGATAACTTGCAGTTTTTTTTCTTCAAACTCTGCAGATCAGCAAACCTTCACAAATCTACTTTGTTCTGCTCATAAATAAATAAATGAAATTGACCAAGATTGTAATTCTATAGCTTCATTCAATCAAACAACAGACATGTAAAGAGCCAAGATTATTAAACTCCAGAGCCAGTACTGTCTCTGGATGTTTGACGGTTGGGTTTGTTTCATCATTTTTAGATTTATAGATTACTCCCCGTCAGGTCAGAACCTGCTGGACTGATTTGACTGACCGTTTGTTTTTACAACCGGTGACAGGTCATTCCATGAAGTATCTTCCCATAATTAATAAACTGCATGGCTTGCAGTTTTTGTAGAATTCCGGCCTTTACTCCAACCAAATTCACCCTATATGTATCTTCCTCACAATTAGACTTTTCCTTCAAATTAAATTTGCCTATCATCATCCCTTCAATTAATCTCTATACTTTCTGATCAGCTCTGGTTTAAAGATGTATTCAATGGAGGGATTCTACTTCCACTGTATTCTGTTAGGGAAGGATTCCATCCGACAAAAAGATAGCGATATGATAATAGGAAAGGACCTTATCTCGTTTTTCAATGGAAGGAATTGACTATGGCATCTTTCTTATAGATTTGCTGGACGGATGGCTTTTAGATTTTATATTTTAGAGAAAAATACACCTCCTGTCACCCAATTTCCATGGCTTGTCAGCCATCTTCCCTCTAGAGTTGGATACTTGGTAGTATTATGTAAAGGTCAATCTCATCCCCACCCACCCAGGACTCAACTACTATCATGAATTTGCAAGTGGGTGTAGCCCTTGTTGCTTTGCTTTCCCTAACCGTTTCCCTATCAGAGGGGAGGTTAGATGTTGAAGCTTTGAGACGGAGAATAAGACAAGAATTAAATGATTACAAGAAGGAAGTGTTTGCAGCGTTTGACCTCGATTCAGCCCCAACGAGGTCAAAGAGGGCGACGATTACTGCCGACAATCCTCTACTACTTGGACGACAGAGGAGAAAAATACCTAACTACTCTCCAAGAGAAAGTATTAAACTGAACTTTGGCTCAGTTTACATTTTACAAAAATCAAAGGGTTCCAACTGGATGTAATGTTGGGATTCTTTTATTTTTTGGTTTAATTTTTAAACGTCTTTGTCCATTTTATTTTTTACAGCAGAGAGTTTCGTGATCAAGGAGGCTAAGCGGTTGGCTCCGCAATATTTTGACACAGTTCGAACACTTGACATGACGCTTATTGAATGTCTCAACCAGACTTACCTATTCACCTTGGAAATTGTCCCAGAAAACCCTACACAAGTTGCTATCTATCTCATCAGTAATGTATGTATGAGGGTCTTGTTCTATTCCCATTTTTAAAGACGACTTCCCAGTATTAAATAAAAAGCATTTACTTGATGTTTATTAGAGTTTAAATCCTCAACTACTGTCAAGAACAGACATACCTGGAGCTGTTAGCATTGAGGCAGTGAGTATTAAGGATTACGTCTACATACTTCCGGTGGTTTATAATGAACCTGAAACTGAATACGTGGATGCAATGGACATTGGGTCAAGTCTTTACAGAGTTGATCTTCCAACCGGATCTCTTACAAAAGTACAAACGATTCGAACGGCTTATGCTGAGTCCAGTGTTTTTTGGTCTGTTTCTATAAATTATTAACCTTTCTTAATGGACTTTTATTCCCTGTTGATGATTTTATTTCTGGGGATGTTGGACGGTTTGTTAGGAAGGGTTCGGGAGAAGAGGCGAATGATATTTATCTTGCAGTAGCCCCCAAATGGGGGGAAGGGTCAGAGGGGAGTAGAAGATATCGTGTTAATGTTCCCTACTATCGTTGGCAAGGGGGGTACTTTGACTACATCAATTCTGTACAGGCCTACAATCCACAAAGTATCACCCACTTCCAAATGTTCTCTCAGGATTACCTAGCAATAGCTAATTATCAGGATGATTCAGGTATAAAGAAACGGGGAAAGTATTATCCTAACCTGTCTGAATCCGCTCAATAAAGCATGTCAATCAGCGTTATTTTATATAATGTCAAAGTCCGTAAATGTTTACAGGAGCGACGACCATCCACTCTGAAATATTCAAATATTATCACAAAGAGTCGAGGTTCATTTCCTTCCAGCGGATTAGAACCTATGGAGCCAAAGACATTCAGCATTTCTCCTTCCAAAGTTCTCAACAAGTAGAACACTTTGTGGCTATCGCGAATCATTGTTTGCAAGGTGAACTTCTCATATTGCCAGAACACTTTTGCAATTAGTTGGGATTTGGGTTTATTATTGAGGGGTTTTTATTTTCTAACGGCAGACGAAGATGGACGCCCTGATTATCGAGTCAAGTCATACATAATGAAGTTCGCTACACAGAGATTTGTACCATTTAAAAGTATCCTTACCTATGGGGCTGTTCAGTTCGTACCTGTGACGGTATGGGGACTGTGGTTTTGATGTGGTTTGATTTAGTAATTAATTCCCGACATTTCTCAATTGATAAGCTCTTATCCACAGGTTGCTAACAAGTTTTACCTCCTGTTGGCTGAAAAGACGGGGATAAGACTGCTACAATATAACGGATGGTCGTTTGCAGAAACGTTCAGTATAAAATTTCCAGCCTTGGGAGAAGAGTCAGTTAATTCCCTTAAACTTAGCCCGTTTCCTTATCATCAGCAAGCTTATTTTGGTAAGATATTTCTAGAAGATATGGATGATTTTTGAAAATACGGGAAGAATTCTCATACCCTTTTCTAGGTATTTCAAGCCCAGATCCAAACTTCCTTGGAGGTTTGTATTCCGTGGATTTTGAGCCCCGAAATGACTACGACAGGTTGACAAATTCTTTGGAAAAGTGGTGTTCGGCAGCAAAGGCTAAAATGGACCAAATCAACGTCACAAAGTTGGAAGAACAAGTGCGAGATGCTCCAAAAATAACCCAGCCAGAGATAACCCTAACTCAACCTCTTGTATTCGAGGGGATTGTCAAGGTGGAGCAGTTTGACACCAAGGTATCCCCAGTATCATCTCTTATTATTATTTTGGCAAGATTTTGCATAATTGAAACAAGGAAGAGTTGGTTGGAAGTTGTGGAAGGATTGTTAAGAGAATAATGGCTGAATTTACAGGCTGTGAGTTACAGAGGAAAGACTTATGACCAGGATTATGGGGAATGGCTTGCTCAGCAGACACAACTACTTTATGATAACCAAGCAAAATTAAATGGTATTATTGAGAAAATGGAAAGGGTTGCTTTCCGGGACCGAGATGAGGTTATTTTAGGTATTTTACCAATTAAAGAACAAATTGAAAGAAAGGAATGAATGATTTGAAATAAAAGGGAATGATTAAAAATAGGTAACGTCATCTTTAACAAGGTTAAGTATTCAGCTGAAAGGTTGGGATGCGTGAATGCTAGAGTGAAATATCTTAATGGGATCTCCATCCTTAACTTGGACAGGGTTGTGCTGACCAATCGAGATCTTAAGTTTGATAAACTACAAGCTACCACTATTCTTCTTCCTGGTTAGTTTTATGGAATTTATTCATTATTTCTTTTGCATGCAAATCCTGCTATTTACGGTTTTAAACACCCAACAGGAATTATTAGGTATTTGTTCCAAAATACGGAAAAAATCTCTGCTAGAGTAAAGTTGCGTATTTTGCATGGAAGAGGAATTATACCGGGGAGAGGGAATTAAAGGGGGAATTTTACCGGGGAGGATTTATTAAAGGGGGAAGTATACCGGGGAGGACTTATTAAAGGGGGAATTATACCAGGGAGGACTTATTAAAGGGGGAATTATACCGGAGAGGACTTATTAAAGAGGGAATTATATAGGGGAGTCCTTATTAAAGGGGGAATTATACCGGGGAGGACTTATTAAAGGGGGAATTATAACAGGGAGGACTTATTAAAGGGGGAATTATACCGGGGAGGACTTATTACAGGGGGGATTATACCGGAGAGGACCTATTAAAGAGGGAATTATATATGGGAGGACTTATTAAAGGGGGAATTATACCGGGGAGGACTTATTAAAGGGGGAAGTATACATGGGAGGACTTATTAAAGGGGGAATTATACCGGAGAGGACTTATTAAAGAGGGAATTATGTATGGGAGGACTTATTAAAGGGGGAATTATACCGGGGAGGACTTATTAAAGGGGGAAGTATATATGGGAGGACTTATTAAAGGGGGAATTATACCGGGGAGGACTTATGAAAGGGGGGATTATACCGGGGGGGGGGACTTATTAAAGGGGGAATTATCTTTCATCCTAGTTATCTTTATATCCCGAGACATTAAATAATTCTGTGGATATATTTTTTTTCAGAGAATCCAGTGAATGTGGTAACGTTGAATGGGCTCCTGTTGACAGACTATGCCACTAAATCCGGACCAAATCAAATCTTCACACGGGAAAACGTGTTCACAGAAGAATGTTTGGCAAGATATGATTTGGACGTCGGTGGAACGGTAGATGGGATTGATTTTAAAAATCCACAATTCCTCCTTGCTTCTGGCAATCAGACTTTCAACGGTAAGTACTTTATTGACCTTATCAACAAAACCCAAAAGTGGTAAAGGGCAACGGCGTCACCCTTTTTAAAAGTGATACTCTAAGACCACTAAGAAAACCCATTAAATCTGGGCATGGATGGTTGCTGCATATAATGTAGTATTTTGTAATTGTGTAGGAACTGTAACGTTAAAGGATTGTGAAGTTGGTGAGATAGAGACAAAGTATTTGAACGGAGTCCCTCTAGACTATTACATGAAGGAGGCCGTATTGTTGTCAGAAGACTGGGATATTTCCGGTCCTAAAGTCTTCCAAGGTGAAGTTACCATCAACAATTTGTACATCAAGGGACATCTTAATGGATTCAACTTAAAGGATCTCTTTACTCAATACATTGATACAAAGTCCGGTGGTCGGCAGGAGGTTGGAGGTATTTATCTATGCATCTTTGCAAATGCTTTAGGGAAAGATGGAGACTATGATCCATCCTTTTAAAAGTTGTACTTTTAAAATGGTTAAATTATTAAAGGTAAACTCCATTTTGACAAGTTGAAAGTCAGCAAGATAGAACTAGCAGAGGGATCCTTGGTAAATGATAAATATGACTTGGGAAAACAATTCATCAACATCAAAATGGGAAGTTATGAGTTGGGAGATTTAATCCTGGAAAATGATGCTTCTTCCGTAGACAATCTAACTGTTTTTAAGTATGTCCCGTTTCTAAAATCAAAACCTAACTACTTTCTCTATACAGCCTTGTTTTTACGAGGGATCCTTCTGAACCAACTTCTCCATTTTTTTAATTTGTTATCCTTCTAGGAGTTTAGGAAATATACCGATAGATGCCAACGGTCAGGTTGGCGTGGTATTGCGTAACTCCTCCACAGTGCAGCGTATCCGGTACAAAAGTTTTACGAAAGGGATTGAACTGTACCACGATGCGGAATCTACTGGTCCAGTTGCTGGAGTAAATTTAAAAGACTGGACTCCAGATAGAAGAATAGAGTTAAAAAGTGGACCGATTTACAAAAAGTATGGAATTAACGGTACAATTTATGCCCAGAGGGGGGTTCAAGTAAGGAATAAGTTTACGCAAGGATACAATGACGTGGCTCAAGTGCTCAAATTTGCTGCTCCCCTAAACTCAACAACCCTTCCGGGAAACTGTTCACTGTATTTTAAAAGTTTGAGGGTTGAAGGAAATAGTGAAATCGGGAGAGGGATTAACGGACACAATCCAAAGGACTGGATTTTAAAGGATGGTCCAGGGATTTATAATATTTCAGGTAGAAAGAACTTCCTCCAGGAGATTCATCTCCGGGAGGATTGTGAAGCTAACGCCCTGTACGGTTCTGATAATCCTGGGAAAGAGAACTTTTTCCAGATTTATCCCTACTTTCTACTGGATGGATTTGATCAAATTATTTTAGGTAAAAATACCTCGTAGGTTTCATGAAGTTTTTGATGTTTTTACATGAGACGTGTTAAAAGTATGGGGATGTTAATTTTTTGTAGGAGAAACCAAGTTCATGGATCATCTTGAAGTGGATGACTTAAAGTGCGAGAACGTAACGTTGGATGGAGTTAATTGGAAAGACATTCTGCTGAAGAATGCTTCGTACCAAAAAGTCCAAATGACTACATCATTCTCCCAGAGGGTTGAGGTGGAGGGTCGGATTAGGATTTTAAAAGATCTGAATTTACGTGATTTAAATAATGAGGACTTTAATGCCACCTTGGAAGATACTTTGAGAACGGGAGGTATAAACCACACCCAAGTTATCCAAGGACGATGGACAATCCCCCAGCTTACTGTGAGAAGCCTTGAGACGGTGGGCTATGTTGGTGGTCAAGATCTGGCCAAATTTATGCATTCTGTGATTCGAAAGGATCGGACAGACCCTGTTGTATTGAATGGAGTAAAGTTAGTATTTGAAGAGGGACTAGAGATCCTAAACGAGCTGAACTACACGGGTGAAATGAATGGAATAAAGGACACAGACTGGGGAAACCAATGGCTCCTATCCTCAACCAACCAGACGATAACTACCCCCTGTAGATTTCTAAATGATATCCACGTAGTTGATAAATTCACCTCTGAAAATGATACAGTAAAGGGGATCAGTATTATGGGCCTCAATGAAACAATTTTAAGGAAGGACAAAGGAGGTTCTTTAGGTGATGTTCGGATAATTGGAGACGTCCTGGTTTCTGGGGGTATTCAACAGCCCAACTATCAAACCGTCAATGGTGTAGATCTCAGAGATAACGTTCTGCTAAGGAATTCTGTCAAGGAGCAAGTAGTATCGGGTTGGAAGGACTTCCAACATTGGACAATCTATGGGAATCTTTATGCCAAATCTGTTAACGGTCTGAATCTAGAGGAACTGTACAGGTTTCTCCAAAGTGACGGTAACTACGATGGGGATGTGGTTTGTGAAGGAAACCTCCAAACCGACCAAGAACCTACCGTTCATTCCTTGTACAATGGGAAAACATGGGATGAGCTTCGACAGGGATTGTGGATCCGAAATCATGACGTAACTTTCAAACAGTTTGTTAAATTTGACAAAATGATCCTAAAGAAGGGAGGCCACTTTTCCAACAAGACGAAACTTCTGTCTGGAGTAAATCTAAGAGATTTGAACCAGAACTACGTCAGTAAAACAAGGAATCAGACATGGACAGGGAGGGTAGTTTTTGAAGATGGAGTCGACTTTAACGAATTAGATGTGGAATACTTGACCCTGGCATCCGGTCTCTTTAATGGGGAGGATTTGGCCGATTTAGCCAAAAATATATTGACTAATGGGACGGATCAGGAGATATACTCGCGTTTAGATTTTGATAACCTTACAACGGATAACTTGACCTTGTCCCCCGAGTGTTGGATAAATGGGATGGATTTCTACAGGGATTTCGTAACTCTTCACGGGAATAATGTTGTGACGGGAAGGAAACTCATTGGACATTTGGCCACAGACATTCTACTAATCCCAGAGGATGCACTTATTAACAACGTAAACTTCACCCATTGGAAGCAGTATTCTGTAAAGAAGCATGGGAATATTGACCTAGGGATTGCTCTCAGTTTGGAAGACGTGGATATTGTAAATGATATGAGGTAAGGGGGAGGAGAAATAGAACCCTTTCTGTGTCTAGTTTAAAGCGTTTTTATGAAGCATATCCTTACCTACAGGGTTCTAGGTTATGTGGACGGAGTGGATTGGAACAGAGATAAGATTTTGCTTAAAAAAGGAGATCAGAAGATCAAAGGGAACGTCTTGGTAAATCCTTTGAGCAATTATGATGGAAGTAAACCAGCTTTTGTAATTGGGAATGGGATGTATCTCAATGGGACTTTTAATCGGGTGGATGTAAATGATCGAGTCAAAAGTCTGGTGAGGAAATAATGGTGTATAGAACAGCACTAATTTTGAGAATTGAAGGGATAAGAATTCCATGGATTTAAACAGATGCTAAAGAGTGAAGATGACGGCTATACTCCGATGGTTATATCCAAAGCGGCTGTTTTTACAGGTCGTGTAAAAACCGTAAATATGTACGTCAAAAAGAAGTTCCAAAAATCCGACATGGGGAAGTTCCTGACGGAATTTTACCATGGTCTTCATATCCCGAAGAATATGACTTTCAAGGCGGACCAGAAGTACCGAGCTTTAGCCAATCTTACTCAACAAGTTAGAACAATTTCTTCCTGTAAGATGTGATTTATTAATCGCTCAAGTCATAAAGCATCTTGGCTGTTTCAAAATTACCATAAATCCTCGCCCAATCATCGCCCCCGTTTATTAACCCGCATCCCTACCCTGTACGTGTTAAATGTCCTTCTAAATATATTTTTATGCATGTATCTACAACCCGCGGTGTCCAGGGGAGGATTTAGGGCAGGCTAATACCACGACCTTTATTAAAATTTAAAACTTATTCCAGTGGGCCAAGCCGTGTTTCTCGAGTATTTTGTCGCAACCCAACAAATCCAACACAAGAGTTCCACCCCAGTTCTTCTACTTGGTGAGACGCGTCAGCCAACGCTGGTCTTTTTCCCTCAGACTTCCAATTATATTTCTACGGATTCTTGGTGGACTTATGATCATATTAGCCAAACCTACCAGAATCAAATCCGTCAATCACTCCGTAAGTTTTGGAGCTTTTATAATAACAAAAATTATCTTTATAAAAAAGCCCAATTTTGGAAATATAACTCTTCTGCTTCTTTATCCTTTTAGAAATCCAGGGCATGGTTAAGCAATACGTTGTAATTGCCATGAAAAAGGACCTGGCCTACATCATAATGTCGGTTCAAAGAAGTAGGGATCTTCCTGCAGAAGTTAACGTTGGAAATGGCCAATCATCCACACCAGGTTTGACAACATCTAAATAACTTTCCATGTCATTTATTCTAGAATTACGTTGATATTTTAGGAACGGAAAGTAAGACATTCTTCCTAAGATTGTCCCAAGAGGGTGGAAATAAGGTGGAAAGGACAATTCCTGCCGAGGATTTCGGACCTATTGTAAAATTCAGAGTTTGGAAAGATGAAATTGTACAAGAGTGTGTCCTGATTTCGGAAAAGGATTCAGGAAGGATTTACTGCTACAACGAATCGGCCGGAGTGTTTAGCATTTCACAGTCCATTAGTCTACTCTATCCATCCCTGGTGAGGATTTATTTTAGATAGAAGTTAAGATATATTTTAGATGGAAGCAGACCTCTATAATTGCTGGTTTAGTTTATAGTTTACGTATTTAATATTTTAAATTTAAAGGGGACCGTACTGTATGCAAATAACAAGACGTTACTCGTCCTTGCAACGGAACGGACGGCAGATGAACCGGAAGGACGTGTTGAAGTTTGGTCTAATGCTAATAATAAGGAGGGCCAGGCTGAGTTCACCCTTCGACAGTGCATTCCTGTATT
Organism: Hydroisotoma schaefferi; assembly: GCA_034682405.1. Taxonomy (NCBI): domain Eukaryota; kingdom Metazoa; phylum Arthropoda; class Collembola; order Entomobryomorpha; family Isotomidae; genus Hydroisotoma; species Hydroisotoma schaefferi. The sequence goes on along the minus strand of JAQFZX010001678.1, from coordinate 11,384 downwards.
TAATCCCGAAAGTATTGATTCTGTAGTTGCTGGGAATAAGAATGCGTTCTTGGCCGTCGCTTCTGGAGCTTATCCTCGGAGTAATTATCAGGGATCTGTTTTCATATACAGGTTAGGTTTACCCACATTTCATAAGTAAACTGAGTGAGTAATTTAATTCAAAAGTCATTTCCTCTTTTCAGATACGACGCTTATAAAGGGGAGTTCGTGAAAGAGCAGACCCTCCCTGTCTTATTCCCATTGCAAATCCGTTTCCTAAGAATTCCTCATAACTTGGACGTTTATCTCGTCGGTTTGACTGCTGATCCTATGGATAACGTTAGAGTGTACAAGTATCAGGTAGGTTTGACTGCAATATCCGGTCTTCATTACTCAATATGCTCGGATTGTGGCTTATTTTACATAGTACATAGTAGCCTCTCTTGAATAGGGGCTTCCTTTACACAGTATCCCCTCTGAAATAGGGGCTTCCTTTACACAGTATCCCCTCTGAAATAGGGGCTTCCTTTACACAGTATCCCATCTGAAATAGGGGCTTCCTTTACACAGTATCCCCTCTGAAATAGGGGCTTCCTTTACACAGTATCCCCTCTGAAATAGGGGCTTCCTTTACACAGTATCCCCTCTGAAATAGGGGCTTCCTTTACACAGTATCCCCTCTGAAATAGGGGCTTCCTTTACACAGTAGACCCTCTGAAATACGGGCTTCCTTTACACAGTATCCCCTCTGCAATAGGGGCTTCCTTTACACAGTAGACCCTCTCAAATAGTGGCTTCCTGTACACAGTATCCCCTCTTAAATATTAGCCCCCACTTGATTCCTATTGATAGCCCCATATGCCCCCTTGACCCCTTAATATCCCAGAAAATTAAAAATAGCCCCTTCCCCTATTGGAGTATATACGATAAATGATTCAGGTTGATACTACCCAGCATCCTCGCCCAGATCCCGCAGGTTATGTATATAAAAGATGTTTTGAAGGATATTTTAAAGGGGAGAGATATCCCTTTTAACATGTAAAGGATAGGCGTGCGGCATAATGAACAAGGGCGGTATATGGGCGAGCATATAGGGTAATTTTAGATATCCATTCCTTGTAAATAAGGCTATATGACGCTATGAGCAACAAAAAAAACCCTCAATAGATGTTTAAAAGGAGTTGGATGGTTTAAAATAATTGGTTATCTGTACTTTTAGGGGCTTTCGGGATGGAATTTACACCACAAATGGACTTCAGAGTCCGGAAGAAGCCTTAATGTGATTGGATTTGAATTGATAACGGAATCGGAACAACCCGACCCTCAGGGTCATGTAATTATATCAAATGTAAACCGAACAATCGTATACCCCGGAATATTCAAGGGTTCCTCTGACCACACAATTTACACGGATTTAGTCAACGATCCTAATTCAGACTTTGAAGATTTCTCCCCGTGATTTAACCAAAACTATAGGAACGTTACTCATAAAATTTAAAATATTATAAACTCAACTTTAATGTAGAAACATTCGGCTAAAGATATAAGGTCAATTAATATATAATAAAGTTGTTGTTTCGTTTATTACACAAACTGTTATTCATTCCATTTCATTCCAAACCCAAAATAAAGCCAAATAGCATAAAAATAAGCACTTTTCATACCTCATTTCTACAAAATAAAGCCAAATAGCATAAAACTAAGCACTTTTCATACCTCATTTCTCATCAAAATCCCCCACATAGCATAGCAGAATCGTTGAAAAAGGCCCTTATCGGCTTATAATTTAGACAGGTCGACCTCCCCAAAAAGGTCAGGTCAGTGTAGAATACGTAACCGAAAAAATGCGGGTATCATATCAGACGACGGAACAAAATAACCCCCAAAAAACCCCGAAAGAAAAAAAAGACTTGTAACGTAACAAGGTCATATTTATGGTTGAATATGTAGAGATTAACCTCACCAAGGTCAGGTCAGGTCAGGTCAGGTGAGGTGAGTGTAGAATAAATAACGGAATAAAACCTGCGGGTGGGTTGGGTAGCCGGGTAGCCCATAAAACCCGGAATAGTAAAAGCTTTGTATAGGTAGTATAGGAATAAGGTATGATAATATTTGTGGGGGTTAAATTGAGACAGAGGAAGCGAACCAGTAGGCGACCTCTCCGGATCACAAGGGGAATTCACTTTGGTTCATTCACTCCGATTCAAAAAGCCTATCAATACGAAACAGTCACTTTATATCTAAACTTAGTCTACTTTTTATCCCAAAACCCAATACCTTTTGACCTTTTGACCTTTCCCTTCATTAGGGGAAGAAAGGAAACAAAAAAAACAGGACGTAAAAATGGATATTTCATCGGATGTATTAGAGCAATGGGGATAGGAGGGTTGTAAAAAGATTGTAAACTTGACCAAAATGACACCTCCGGTGGTTGAAAAAGAAACCCCTGCAAGAGGTAAGGGTTTTAGGGGTTTTTAGGGGTTTTTTAAAGGGTTTATTAAAAGGATTTCTAGGTAAAGTAATTGTTATTTATTTGTAGCTGAGGGGGTGGTTCGTCGGAAACGGAAGCTGTTGAGTAGCGGAGGTCAAAAATGGTTTAAGGGGTCACCCCGTAAAAGCTCGTCGCGAAGCAACCAAGGGTCACCGGCGGGGTTTAAGGTCGCTTGTCGATCCAACGAAGGGACAAGTACTCCACCCGTCCTTCATCCTCTTTTGGTCCAGATTATCAGTGATGGAGATATGGATCATGTTTTTTCCGTTTTTGATAAGCTCTTTGTCTTTTCAAAGGTTTGTGGCGAGGTTTTTAGGGATTTGATGGGAAAGGGGGTGTATATTTTGGGTTTTGGAGATCTGGACTTAAGATAAGCAGTGGGGGGAGGGGGGGGGTGTGGTTTTAGGATAAGGTTTTTCTACATAAAATATTCTTGTTGATGGTTTTAGGGTGGAGATGAGTATAAACAACGGGGAAAGCAGCATCGTATTTCGCTAAAGAATACTCTAAAAAGGCCGGATGAAGAGGAGGAAGGGGTTAAAAAGCTGCCTAAACCTGTATTTCAAGAAATAGATGAATACGACCTAAGTGAGGCACCCCCCCTGCCCAACGCTTATATCCGATGGATGGAACGGGCGGGTGAGGAGCTTTCGGAGGAAGTGGAATACGATGTGGATGAAGAGGACTCGTCCTGGTTGGAATTAATTAATGACAGCCGTCGGAACCAGTCCCATCCCATTGTTGTTTTAACTGTTATGGAATATTTAATGGATCGTCTTGAGAAGGAGAGTTATCTTCAGATGCAAAGCACAGGGATGGACCAACGTCCAGTTATTGATGACGATGCTGTGTGTTGCATTTGTATGGATGGAGAGTGTCAGAATAGCAATGCTATTTTGTTTTGTGACGTTTGTAACTTGGCAGTGCATCAAGAGTGTTATGGTGTACCTTACATTCCAGAAGGGCAATGGCTTTGTCGTCGTTGTCTTCAAAGTCCCTCGCGAGCTGTTGACTGTGTTCTTTGTCCCAATAAGGGAGGTGCTTTCAAGCAGACTGATGATGGTCGTTGGGCTCATGTCGTTTGTGCTATTTGGATACCGGAAGTTTGTTTTGCTAATACGGTAAGGAAGGATTTAGCCTTTGTTTCTGGGTGGGTGGATTTACCAAGAGATTAATGAGTGACATTTATGATTTTTAGGTGTTCCTAGAACCAGTAGACAGTGTTAATAATATCCCTCCAGCTCGATGGCGACTTGGTTGCTTTATTTGCAAGTATAAGGGAAGAGGGGCTTGTATTCAGTGTCACAAATCTAATTGTTATATTGGTAAATTACTAATTTTTTGCACGTAGGGTTTGATTTTAGTTTAGGAACTTGAATGTTTTTTTATTTGTGTTTACAGCATTTCATGTAACATGCGCCCAGTATGCGGGTCTCTGTATGAAAATGGAGACGGTCAGAATTGGTTCGACCGTCACAGTAAAGAAAACAGCTTACTGTGACAATCACGCTCCTGCTGAATTTATCAGAGTAATTAAACTCCCATTTGTCTAGTCACGAAAGATAAGTAGTCATGTTGCCTGACCTAACTTTTGTATGTCTTAAATTACAGAGTAGAGATGGGGACTCTCCCACAGTGCGTCAAAAGCTGAAGGCAACGCGGAAGATGTTGGCGGAAAAGCGAAGCGCTATTCCAATGGTTTCGATCCCCACAATTCCACCTGATTTAGTTAGTCAGATAACCTCATCTGTGACATTTTCCTTTAAGAAACAGTTTATTAAGCGATTGATGAGCTACTGGAAACTAAAAAGAATACAGAGAAATGGGGTTCCGTTGTTGAGAAGACTTCAAGCCGCTTCCTCCGTTTCGCATCACCATACTTCATCTCCTACATCTTCCTCACAACTAAAACCTTTGAAGGCAAGTTTTACAGACATTTTTTTATGTTTTAAATTAGGAAATATACGTCTTATTATTTTTATTTCGTATTTTGTAGGGTAAAAGCTGGCAGGGTGACTACAAGTACTTGATGAGACTGAGACAAGATCTGGAAAAAGCAAGACTATTATGCGAATTAATCCGTAAACGGGAAAAGCTGAAACGAGAGTTAGTTATTGTGAGAGAGGAAGAATGGCTTCGATCTTCCCAACCTCTGACGATATATCTTCTTCGAATAATTGAAGAATTAAGTGCAAAAGATGTAGATAGAGTATTTGAGGAGCCCGTAGACCTAGTGCTTGTTCCAGACTACAAAAAAGTAATCGTTCATCCGATGGATTTATTGACAATGAAACAAAAGGCTCAATCGTACGAGTACTGTAGTGTTTTAGCGTTAGAGCGCGATTTCGAACTCATGATCCGCAACTGCCTTTTATATAACACTAAAGATACAGTATTTTACAAAGCGGCCATGAAACTACAAAAAGCTGGTCATCTAATATTCAGTGAAGCTCATAAAAAAGCAAAGTTGTTGGGATTTGACTACGATAATGATGGATTATTTATTGACGACCCTACTGGAAAGCGCAATAGACTTGTGGCAGAACAGCAAATTGAGGAACGATTAACATGGCTTACATCTAAGAAGGCGGAAGATTACTACACTCCCAATATGAAGGCTAGATTCATAAAGGAAGTAATGGATCGAGCTGAATCCCACATTCAAGGCCATAGTCCAAACAAAGGCCATTTCAAAACTAAACTGTTGGACGAGGGAAGAGCTCCGCCAGCTCTTGAGACCCTTGAATTCCAACCAACAACTGAGCGGGCGTTAGTGACAGATACGGAATCTGAAAATGGTAACCAGTCAAGCCGGTCAAGAGAAGAATCTCCTATCCCAGCTGCAAGACCCCCTTCTACAAGATCAAGTGCTAGAAAAAGAAGACCTCAAAGTCAAAGTAGTAGTTGGAATTGTATTGACGATTCCGCAACGGCTAATGCAACCAAAAGCTTTCGGGAGGCGATTGATTTTAACAAAAGAAAAGCCCAAAACAGACCTGTACCTTATCCGAATAGGAAATACAGCTTATCATCCCCACATTACGGTAACGATTCTTCAACTGGTAGTCCAACCAAAGACCTTCGGGAGGCTATCAGATTAAAAAATAAACACTACAGAAGAAAAAAACAAGAGAGTTCTACGACGGACCAGAGTAGTGAACTACCCTTCCCATCTAATTCTAATAATAATCTGACACTGGAAAATCATGAAACCAGGTACAAGGTTATCCAAAAATCTGGAAAAGATGGTGAAAGTTGTCCAAAATTGCGTCGTGAAAGTTCCAACAAAGTTTACAGTACACGTAACACGAACTCCAGACCATCCAATTCCAGACGTAAAAGGTCTGTAGAGCATCCCTTCACAGAAGCCCCACAAAGTAGCTGTAATGGTCTCTCAAATTCTATGTCTTGGTCACCTAAAACTCCCAGAGGCCAGATTGATTCAAGTTCGACGGGTTTTAAAAGAAAGGGTTCTGAAAATAGTATGAAGGTTGAGTCAGTGGGTGCCACGGATAGTTTTACCGCTTATCGAAGTGGAGGCGACACCGAAATGAATTCTGAAGGGGACTCTGCCAACGAAGAAGAGGATGACGAAGAGTTATTATCAGAAGAGGAAGAAGCTAATAGTACGGATAGTACAACGAGTGAAAATTCCTCGTCGGAAGATTCAGATACATCCAGTTCCGCGTCATCCTTATCCAAATCCAACTGGAGGTCGCGTAAGAAGAGTGATGAAGATTCGAATGATGAAACACCAAAGAGTCCTCCTATCATTGTTGGTCCTAATCGCTGCCGTAGATTGAGACTGCAGGAGAGTCCAGGTCAGGGTGAGGAGACTGATAGTGAAGAGGAGGGTCGAGTAGTTGATGCCCATCCCCAGCGACCAGTATCCTTAGCACCGCTTAGTTTAGTTTGGGCAGAATGCAAGGACGGACTATGGTGCCCTGCCCTTATTATTGACCCTTCAATGAGCCAAGGGTTTACTCAAAATGGAGTTACCATCCCTTGTCCCCCTAGAGAAGTTCTTTGTAGGCGTCCGGCGCGGAGAAAATCTAGAGACACTTCCCTTGTACTATTCTTTGATAATAATATAGCCTGGTAAGTTTTTTAAACGTATTTTTACAGGCGGAATAAACTATTTCGAGTTAATCTATTTTGGTTTCTTGGTGCTGCGTGTATGTGTTGAGTGTTTAGTATTGAAATGAATCCTTTTATTTACTTTAATCTTCAACAGGGAGTGGGTGACGAGAAGTCAATTAGAGCCCTTAGGACTGCAGCCTTCCCTTGACAAAAGACGTTTAGATGAAGGGAAAAAAGTTAAATCAGTTCGAAGAGCATATGAAAAAGCGTTACTGCATCAGCACCAGGTGGACGCTGGACTCCACCCAACTCTGCTCTCACCTGATTCCGACTAGAATTAACTATACTAAGTTTAACCATGTACAAATTCATATCTAGACCCAAGAGTATTATAAATATTATTATGATAATAATACAAATGCCAAGTCAGACCTGCATGCTGCATGACACTTAATCCACATTTAAAACAAACGTCACTAAAATTTAGCTACAGCGATGTATGTTTTCAATTACTAAAACTAGACAAATTATTCGCTCTACTCACTTGTTATTCTCACGCTTATGATGATCATGTACTCCTGTTGTGTTACTGCTATCAGTTATACATTCGTTGTCGCAGTAGTACATACATGATTCGTATCCTCATTCTTTGTCTGTGTCAATCTCAAAACATTGCAGGGATCAAAAGGTGGTTTTATCGTAGGGAATTTAGTTACAAGGGTACGTTGTTACTTTTTTCGTTATGTTGATACATACAAAATAAAGTTTCATAGCCAAGATTATTGAAGGAGATCAAAAAAGCTGGGTTAAAGATGCTTTATTTCTTCATAAACAGTTGCAAACTCAAACTCCTTTATAAAAGTGCAGAGAGAACGGTCAACGGTACGTTTTTAAACTGTACCATAGTTTAAAAATTACTGGATACAAGTTAAAATAGTAATAAAACATTTTGCTACTCTGTAAAGTGGAGTAAAGCATTTCTATAAGGAGGAATACTTTAAATGAGTATCACTGATGGCATAAGCAAAGTGGAGGTACGAGAAATCGAACCCTACCTAGGCATCTAGAACAGGGTAGATTAATCTCTTGGAATGTATATAAAAAAGAGAGATATTGTTCGTCTTCTCAGTTCAGTAAAATGTAATTATTGTGCTAAAGCTAATCACGTCATTTTTTGGAGAATGTTGACAAGTGGACGGAATGGATTTACTTTGTACGGCATAAAACAGGAGTAAAGTGTGGGATGAGATTCTAGTTAATATTTTCGTACAGCTCCAAGTACTGGGGATAGTTTGATGATGTAGAGAGCACAAGATGGTCCTGCAAAAATCAGTTTAAAAAAAATCAATCTAATGAGCCAAGCGTCCAGTTTTTTTTTATCTTTTGTTGTTATCTTTTCTACCTTTGCATGGGGTAAAAGCTCATGCAAAGAGCAAGCTAGAGTTCCAGCATCCGGCCGTTCATCTCTATCAATCTGCCAACAATGGAGCATGATCTGATAAAGAGAATCGCTCATCGTGTTGAACTGCTGGGGTCGAGCCCCTCTACTCATTCGAGCCTTTAGATCCTCAGGTCGAACTTCACTGTAGGGTGTCGCACCTAGAAATATAAATATTATTACGATAATACGCAGGCATTTACTAATATATAGTAATAAGAGAAAGCTTCCTATTCACCCGTAACTCTAACGTGTGATCTGCTCATTCAACTAACTGCTCACATTTTTATTTTGTTGCTGAAAGTGATGAGGATAGCGTAACGTAATAATTACAAATACTTACCCAAGGTGCAGACTTCCCATAGTAGGATTCCAAAGGACCAACTATCCGATGGAATTATGCATCTATTGTGGAATAGTTCGACTGCTTTCCATCGACTGAAATCGTATTCCTAAATCAAGACAATCAAAGTGGTCACTTACTACTAATGAATTATTTAAAAAATAAATAACAATGGTCCGTACCTTTTTAACTGGATTGGCAGAAAGTACTGTAAAACCAGTTAACTTTGGTTGAGAAAATTGACCGCTATTGATAAGAACATTAGAGGCCGCAACTGACCCGTGGGTCACCTGTATGATTCATGGTTAATTTAAAACACGAATTGAGCTTTAAGAGTAGAACTGAACTATGTATTTATCTACCTTGAAAGAATGAAGGTGAAAGAGAGCTTCAGCAACTCCCATGGCACACAAAAGTAGATCACTGGAAGATGGAACGCCAGTAGTACTCAACTGTCGACTTTTTAAAAGGAGTTCTTTGAGTGAACTTCCTCCGAATTCAACTCCCAAATAAACTTTTCCCTCTTCAATGAATCCCAAAAGTTGAACGAGATTAGAATGAGGACTGAGAGAGATTAAGGCATTAAGGTCTGGAAACAAGCCCTCCTCGTCCAGAGATATTAAGCAGTAAAGTGAAATCACTTTGTCTTTCCACAAGGATTTATAAACCGGACCAAATTTACCGTTTCCTATATGCCGGACGTTTTCAGAGTCACCGGGCAAAGATACTTCTTGTCTATTCATATAATTAACCACTTTTAAACGGTCCATGCACGACAATTTCCACTGAGGTTCGTCCAATACAAAACACGGATGAGAGTAACCTCCAGTTGGATCTAGACAGTCGTCCTATCGTCGTCAATTTAAAAACAAAATTACTACCAAATCATTACTTGTTTTGTGACATATTTACCGGAAATATCATACCACTTGACTTCCACTAAACGAAGATCCATTTTCCCTTGTAAGTCGCAGTTGATGAGTTTCCCTAACCGGTTTCTTAACTAGCATTTTTAATCTCACAAGAAGTAGAAGCAACACGCAGATAATTAATACTGCAGTTGCAACGCCGATAGAGATCCACAGCGCGAACACGACGCCCCCATCTTCAACAACTGTCCGTTCTCCGACGTCTAAGCCAACAAAATATGTACTTTTTTTTAAAGAAAATAACCTGAACTATTCATTGAGGACAGATATAAGATATTTATTTACCATGAATATGAGAATGCTGATGATGACTACTTGCAGAAAAGGAAGAAAGAGTATAACCTTCCATTGAGGATATGAGGACAAGAATAGGATGCCAATGTCCTTTAGACGGAAGCGGTCCATTAAAATACCCACCGACAGTTTGACCTCCGCCGATAACAAATTCTGGAGGTAGTGTTTTCTCCGTGAACTGTGCAGTAATATAATAGGGGAATCCCAACTCCTGCGACTGGTTCCAACTCACCGGGTTGTCCTTATTGAAAAAGGGGATTTGATTGTCATCAATTACTGCTAACCGATATGCTGTGATAGGTCCTCTACTGTTTCCCGACGGTGTCATTGAAACCTTCATCTTATCCCCTTCTTGCCAAAGGACTGATGGAGCTTGAGGAATGTCCGGTATGGATATTTTTGTCCACATCTCTTTCCAAATAAGTCGGCTAGAACCTCCTGGTCCTTTTGCGGCTACGGACACGTTGTACTTGGTTGCTGCCGTTAGGCCAATTAAGAAGCTTTGTGTAACTTGTCCCTCTCCAATATCCCATGATTGTTCTACTACTCGATTCTTTAAAATAATTATAAACAAATTAATACCAATCCTAAATAGTAACTTATCATACGAAACGAGATAAATAACTTACATGAGAATAGGTAAAGAGAGGATATGCTTTTATCAAATAGCCCGTTTGTTGTCCACCACCTGAAAACCCTTTCCACGAGATTTGCAAAGCATTTTCTGTGCTATGAAGACATTCAAGGTGTTGAGGGGGTACGGGACCTACAAACGAACAAACCCGTCCAATTAAACTTATTTAATAAATCCAAATATACAGGGTGGACCGGAAATACCCATGTAAACAAACCATGTTTTTAACCCTGGAAACAAAGGTTTGTTTACATAGTTGGTTGTGGACCAGCCTGTACAATAAAATAATTAAACAACACCCCACAAACCTCTAAAGCCAGTATCATAAAAGAATAAACTGGAATTAGAGCCACATTTTAAAAATGGATTGTTGTCGCAGTTTTTGCAGTCGCCGACATTTTGAATATATTCCAAGTCTTTGGCACAAAAGCATTCCACAGTTCCTAGTCCGGCTAGTCTGTAAAAAAAATAATGAATTATTATTAGAAACCAACCACCGTCGGTCGATACGGAATATTATTATATTATTATTAAGATATTTATAGATTTACGGATAAGCGGTCTGGCGACAGGTTGTGATGCAATTCCCAGGAATACTTTTGACAAACGATGTAGACCTCTCGTAGCATCCAATCTCTTCCTGGGACCAGCCGCCTGGATAATTAGGTAATTATAATTGTAATTATAATTGTAATTATAATTGTAATTGGAATTGGAATTGGAATTGGAATTGGAGGAACGTTTATGAGGTAAATAACGAGTAGGAAGGTTGGAATCCAAATAATATCCTACCTGGAAATATCAAAACAACAATCAGAGTGATTCCTCGCATTTCTTAAATCCCATGTGTGTTGGATTAGTGCTGGAAAAGGGTCAGGATTCTTCCTTGAACGTCTCCAAATTAAAATGCTTATCGACCGCGGCTGTCATAGCGTCCTTTTAACATACACATCAAGGTCACGCCGATAACCCTGTCAGTGCTTATCCTACTCCGTAACCTAACTTAATGCTCCCCCGTCGTCACGCCGATAACCCTGTCAGTGCTTATCCTACTCCGTAACCTAACTTAATGCTCCCCCGTCCCGTCGTCACGCCGATAACCCTGTCAGTGCTTATCCTGTCCCGTCGTCACGCCGATAACCCTGTCAGTGCTTATCCTGTCCCGTCGTCACGCCGATAACCCTGTCAGTGCTTAT
>JAQFZX010001677.1:0-26255 GCA_034682405.1 Hydroisotoma schaefferi | reverse complement strand
AGTAATTTCCGGAAATACGGTAGATAGCATTTTTATCGTCAATCTCTTTATCTAAAGCAATGCTATGTTTGTAAAACGTAAAAATTCATATGCGGCCACTAAAAGGGGTTGCGGTTAGTAGCATGAAAAATCGGAGTGTCAAAAGTCTGCGGCCAATAAGTGAGGGCGGTGTACGACCGGGGGCGGCATACCGGCCGGACTTAAGGGTACTCCCAATGCATGATTTTTCATGAAAAACAACGACAATTGAAAGTTAACCAAAGTTATTTAACATTTATACAAATGCATTTCAAGTGCTTATTTTTCTAAAAATATCCTACATCTTCCCATCCCATGATTCTGATTACAATAGCGAAAGCTCCTTTCTCCGAGTCGGTCTTTTACACTTTCACCTAAAAATATCTCCACTCCACGGTAAACTTCGTCTAGTCTTCCCCAAACCAACCAAATCGCGAGTCTTTGCTCCATCCAGACTCAGTCTCAGATTGGAAACCTCCTTGAGTCAAAGTCATCTCTTTAAAAACCCCAACTTAAGCCTATATTCAGGGCCAAAGTATACTCAAAAGGTTACAATCAACCTAAAGTTAATCAACCTGCCCCAAAAAGTTTCCAACTCCTGGAAACATTCGTTTTTTGGAACCCATTCCTTCCTACAATCTCTAAAAATCTTGCATCTCTCTTTCCATTTACCTTTTGAATAAAAACCCCCATTTATAAAGATTTGCGAATTAATCTGTCAGTCAATTTACTAAATCTCGCAGATCAATCTTTCTCACAAAATCTCCTGTCATCTTCAAGGTGAAATCAACAAGCGTCTTTATTCTGCCGTTACTCCTACTATTTCTGAAAGCCTTCCAATAAATCTGGATGCTCTAAGCTCTAGTAAAAAAAAATTGCAAGGCAATATTTATCTTCTTAGGTGAGCCTAGTACATATTGTATTTTGTGAGGTGAGCCAGAAATAAAAATAAGTAGTGCCATCAAAGTCAATTGGTGAAGCATCTATCAAAAGTTACAATAGAAGGACAGTTCATCCTTCATAATAAAAAATAAATAACTTGTTCTCTGGAATCTGGATCCATAAATAAAATGGCAAACTTTCGCAATCTCAACTTTTACTCTCAACTGGCCCTCCTCATAGTGGCCCTTGGTAAGAGCACCTCCTTTTGAAACTTTTTACACTTTCCCATCAACTATTTCAAAGGCTCAGACAAAAAATTCATAAGCACTGCTAAAACTAAACGTAAAAATCTTCACTTTTTTATACTCAAGCTTAAGTACTGGAAATTACAGCTTAAAGTACTCAAGAACATGTTTAGCTATTTACTATATAGAAGGGCTACCCTGTTCCCAGTTTTAATTCTTCTCACTGATAACATTTATCTGGTTAAGTGATTTTTTCACCTTTCCTTTGAAATTGTAGTTCCCCAGGGGAATATAAAATGGAAGTAGGTACTTGGATAGTAAAAAAACCTATATCTGACCATTCTGCTTTAGACAGTTAATGCAAAAAAGTCACAGAAATCAATATACCCCTCAAACTTGCGAACTTCCAGACACTAACACTCAGAACTCTTTTTAGCGATGAATTCATCTTTATTTCTTGCCAAAAAATGTAAACCTCATGAAACCATTCCAATCTTGGTAAAATCCATGAAGCCCTTCTAGACCCAGTGAAACCTCCTAAAAGTCCCCTCCAAGCCCAGTAAACCCCCAGAAACGCTTCTGACACAGAAATTCCCACCTCAGACAAAACACTCCCCTTCATTTTAAAGATTTTTATTTCGTAAAGTATAACAATTCCCATTTAAAATCGGAACAATCTTCCTAATAGATCCTGTACTTCTACAATGACGATTATTACTACTATTGTTAATCTTTATAAACATCTGGGTCCTATAAATCCTCCTCCACGATCCACCGGTGAAAGTTATGCATAGTAGCTACACCAATCATCAACCAAGCATAACAACATTTCTTGTCTCGCTCTAAGTCACGTCTCTTTAAAATAGTAAAATACATAATGTGTATTTATTACGGGCTCAGTCACCTCCAAGTAAGTAAGCAGGATGGGGTCATAATAATAAAGTAAATATAATGAGCCACGATCCATGAATCGTTGGGGATGTTAACGGCTCATAAAGCTAAAGCTTCCTTACTAAAAACCCTTAATGGACAGACAAACCCGTTATTTCATAATACACTAAAGATTTACGCCCTGCTTACATAACCTATGGAATAATACCCTTCATCTTCTTCATCCAGTTTACTCCGTTCGTGTTTAACTTCAGTCTAAACTAATGTTCTTTTTTTCTCCATTTAAAACAACAATTATTTACATAAGACGAAATAACCGAAAAGGATCGTAAACTTCCTTCCTTCTTTTACATTATCTTTCTTACAGTGTAGATCAACATTTTGTTAAAAAAAGGCAAAAAAGCGAGACAATTTCGGTTTTAGCTCCCCTGGGTTATTATTGTTAAAAATTGAAAATGGCCTTATGAAGAGCAATTTATATTTATAGCGTTTTGGCTCTTAAAACTGGACTAATGATGACGCAATAAAGTTAAACCCTGAGAGTAAAAGGAACTTTTATTTACACATGTAATGTAAATTAACTAGAGGAATGCTAAATGCATTTTTTAATATTCATGAGCCATCCATAACTGTTTACATCTGTGTATTCAATGTATCATTTTCCTATTAATTTAGCTAGCTTTGGGCATGGGTTTCTTTTTTTAAAAAAACTTTAAACCAAGAAGACAGGAAGTTAATACAATACTGGGTTAGTCCAATCTGGTTAGAGGACAAGTTGGAGTTTAACTAAAGGTAGAATTAATCCAGACTTTACTAGAGAGACCTAACCTAAACTAGAGGGATGTCTTTACTAAAATATGACGGAACTGGAATCGTAATTCTGGCTTCTTACATTAGGCAATCACACAAAAATATGTCCAGCTATTGAACAGTGAATTTTACGAAGAGGGGAGCTATACCACGTATTAGTTATGAATTAAAGCAGGGCAAATTAAACACAATACTTCTATGCAGCGGTGGGCCAGAAATTACTGTAAACAGGGTTGAATAATAGGATTGTTTAAATAGTTATTTCTGGCCCGGTCCATAAATTAACTGGAGAGCCAGACTGCATCTTTATTTACAGGCATAAATTGCCAGCTAAACTTTGACCTCGTATCGTAACTTTCTCGGTGACTATCTCTGTGTGTAGATAATACTATCTGTCTAATGAATAAACCGTTGCAATTGCACTCAACAACGGGATGAATATTGCACAATGTGTCCGGCGCGCGATGTGTTCGTAGTGAGCCCACGAAGTGCCCGCAATGTGTGCGTAGTGTGCGCACGATGTCTATAGAGACTTTGTAGATGCTTTCGGAAAAAACGCGATCAAGACATTCAAATTATTGATGTTTAACCGTGTCGCGCGGTAACAAAAGGTCATGCGCCCTTTAACGTGTTAAATCTGTCTTATTGAGTCCTTGTAGATGGTGTTAGAAAAAAACGCGATCGAGATATTCGAATATTCGACGTTTGACCTTATCAAGGTCATAACTTTTGACCTGAGCGCGATATAGCTCTAAAAACAACTGTTTTGAAATTTCCTACTAAATAACTTTCGAAAAATGCCCCATTTAATTGGGATTGCTATTTAAACTTTTGGTGATCTGTGACCTTTGACCTTGACGAGTGTGGTCCAAATCGCCCATCTTCAAACTTACTGTCTACTTTGACCTCAATAAATAAAATCCGAAAACAAAAGTTGAAAACGTTAAACCGTTCAAGAGTTATCGCGCAAACGGACAGCCAGACAGCCAGTCAGACAGAGTGAAAGTGCATTCACATAAAGAGGTTTACACCCCTTAATAAACAAATGATAAAGATTTACATGGAACACTCCACAGTGAATTAAAAAGTTACAAAAGGAGAAAATTTGTTCGGGGTGTCCTGAGCATCTGTGCTAACTTTTACTTTTCGTACAAGGAACTCTGCTATCTCTAAAAAGTGGAGAAAGTCAGCAAAGAACTTTCCCGTTCCGTTAGTTTCTTTAATATGATAAAAATTACGTAAGTTTCATAGTGAAAACTTAAAACTTTCCTCCTGATACATTTTGATTCCTGCAATAAAATCTACACAATTAAAATCCTTGCTCTTCCAAGCACTCCTTCCGATTCTCTAGTTTTGAGTTTTCTACTCTAAACTTTTACCTTGTTTTGAGTGATCTAATAATAATTTAAAATCTCAAAGACACCAGCATCATTTCCGCTTCACCACTTCTGTTAAACTCACATTTAGAGTAAAATGGTAGGTCCCCTCTCAGTTAGAGGCCTCTAGAAACTACTAGGTACTTCACTTTTTTACCCAATAAATGGCAAACATAAAACTAATCCTTCAACTTCTTCAGAATTATGTTACAAGTCGAGTAGTAAAGACATTCCTACGTGTTGTCCTACACTCTAATTTAATTTAATTTCTACCTTTCCAATTTTTGTCCAGTTTACACACCAATATAAAAGGGTACTTTCCCTACAGTCTCCATTTAACGTTCTTTATTATAGTTTCTTTTAGCAATGTAAACCCAAATATTAGTACCAGGTATATCCAATTTTAAGAAATATTCGAAACCTTGAAGCCGACTTCAAACTTAAATGGTCACTATATTTTTCTCTAACCTAGGCTCACCGTACCTAAAACAGAAGGGCACTTTTAGAAGATATAATTTATCACTTAACTTTTTCCTATTTCGGTTTCGTTTTTCTAACCTTAACTTTCTCTGCCAGAAGTGCTCAATCTTGTTAACTTTAAGAGCGCAAAAAACCATATAGGCTTCTTTTTTCCTCCTATAATACTTTTATTTCTCTTAATCTAATAAAATCATCGTTGATTATTAGCCTTAATTGGGGAGCCTTTTCTTAAATGGATTCCATAAATAACTTTTCTAGTCTTCATAGATTTATTTCTACCCAGGAGTATCTATCTTAGACTCCAACTTATCCAATATGAATTAAAAGTTTCGCTCAAGATTTTGAGCAATCTCTTCCGTCTTCCCGAGGATTCTATTTAATGCTTTTTATTGAATTAAAAAAGTTTGTACTTAATTGGATTTGTTAGTTATTTTAAAAAGGTTAGCAGAACAAGAATACAAGGTGGATTCATTACTTTAGCTCTACGTTTACCTGGTGCACCGGTGGGGGAAAATAAAGAGTCGAGTTAGTTGGTTTATCTTGGTTCATAAAACTATACTTATCCAATATGTTCAAACAGTGCACGTTGTTTAATAAACGTTGGATACAATTACAGCTGCATAATTTCATGTATTTTAAGGAAATGTTCAAGTAGTTTTAATAGTTTTAATGGGGAAAATGTGGTATAGACTTCGTCTCATCTGGATTACAGAAGCTTTTTAAACCATCCACTAAACGACACGATGCATGGTCAGTGACATGAAGTGCTTGAAACATGACATTATGGTCCAGCATGCTTTATTCGTTCGCAGATGATTTTATCGTACAAAACTAGATACAACTACACCACATTTCAGGCATCCCAAAATTCCAGTCTCTGGTCTACCTTTTAATTCCGGGAGTGACGAGACCCAGTTTTTAACATACGATGACACATTCAAAAACGGGTATTAGACATACATTACATTATAGGGAGACGGTAATTCGAGTATATACGGTATTCGTATAATGGATACCCGTCCCTCCTTCTTTTTCCGAGTGCAGAATGTGTAAAAGACAGGAAGGGATAAAAACGGTGCTGTAAATCAACAGCTTGATCCCATCCAATAATAAATAGGACGGATCCGTTCTTCTATCGGCTTAAATCTGTTGAGTATCGAAACCAAAATCCCATGTGGAAGTTTATTCGTTTAATAAATCTGGAAAGTAGGATTTGCCAAAGATAGTTCCATCTAAATCTGTGAGACTGCCTCAAGTGTTATTTGTAATGGGGATTTCAGAACTGAGAAAATTTACTGCGTGATGTGGATAAATTCCGTAGACCACTTTTTGAAATATTTATGCGATAATCCTCGTACATTCCTCTTACCACGTCTTTTTAAATACCAGAGAAACAGTTTTCAGACCAAGTATCATCCACGGTGGCGTAGCTCTTTCATTATTTATTTCCGTAATTAAAGTGGACAGAATGAGTACTAATCAATCCAAAGAATGAAATACTACACTTGTCTTAAAAGCATACAAGCTGCATCCCAGGGACACTGGAACAAGACGCAAGGTAGTTTAAAATATTAAAATACACAAGAGATGAAAAAAGTTATCCTGAAACTTTACTAGAATAAATTCCAAAACCACTGGTATCCTTCATCGCTGTATTATTAGCCGTGGTCAAATCCTCTTTTTATATCAATTTGGTGTCAGTTTCTTCCGAAAAATTACACGACTAGTCAATCCACTTTCAATTATTTAGAAAGAGCTGTCGTCAGTAGAAGTCTCAATCTGGAGAAAGCCTTTTTCTCCCGTTGAATTCTTCAATCTCCTGGATCTTCCTCACTTTTGTATTTTATTTTGGAAAGAGTACGATAATTCCATATCCATCCAGACCTCTTCCTCTTTCCAACCTTGCTTGATTGAATTCCCTTTTTATTGGAAATTCACAACCTTGAGCTTCAGTCATGGACACCACTTCGGCATATCCTCTATGTATAACCTCTCAACAACGACAACTCCTGCTGACCTCCGTTTTTCTATAATATTTCCCATATTTTTCTATATTTCTCCGGCAACTACTCACCCTTTGTGTATCTTGCAATCGTGGGAAGTTGCAGCTGAGAAGGGGCGCTCTTTTGATCTTTTCTGAAGTTTAAGATGTGTCGAAAAACACGGAAACCTCTTCTCGTCTAAGTTACGTCCACTTAATACAAAATGCAATCCTTCAAACGATCGCCTATTAAGGTAGATGGCCGGAAGGTCTGCGAAAGAAATTCTCACGACCGGATGGCCCGTGTGTGACGGAAGGAAGGTCCATGAGGTAATGGTACTAAGAGGGTCGTCGTATAGCCATAGCAATATGATTGGACATAACTGTGGACCGGTACAAGTTCAATGACAGGATTAGTACACCTGCGGAATTTTGCCATCCTGTCGCTGGCCATCCTGTCGTGCCTTTCTCTTTTACCAGTAATAACTCCACCCGTTTGTTTTCACCAATTCCTCATCTTTCCCTATGTTAGTAGACCTTCGCCTTTAATAACTTACCATGTTTCTATACTGAGATACCAATACTGAGTACAACTTACCCCATTTTCGAAATAATAGCAAGGTTCCCACAGCATCTATCCCTAACTTATCGGATGGATTTGGATGATTTAAGAATCAACAGAGTATACCTTTTTCCTGTTCCATTGCCTCCAAACCTCATAAGCATGGCCAATCATACTTTCTAACTTTTGTATTTCATTTGAATAATCTCATAAAGTTCTTCATCCGGATGAGTGCTTAAATGAACTATTTCTAGCCAATAATACAGCCAAACTACCGGTCTTTTAAACAATGGCAGTTTTTCTCTTAAGAGGCTTAAGTGTAATTACCACGACATGGTCACAGTTTCAAAATAATGTGCTTCTAAAACATTCCCTGAACTTATTGGAATTCTTGGTTGCAAACATACTTTCTTTCTATATGTTTGGAATAATCTTTCCATTTATATTCAAACTGTGTACAAAGTTAATGCTAAATTGGTAGGACCCGTTTTCAACATTATTGGAGAAGGTTAGCGTATTTCCCGAATTAATCGCCGAACACCACCCCCCCCCCCCCACAACAGTCCCCCACCCCGATTTAATAGTTAAAAGCTCTAAAATTGTAATCAAATTACTTTGTTGTAAATACACTACTTGTACTGAGAAATGTTTTTAATACTGTGGAATTGATAACTAATTAATGGCTGAATATTATTTTGTGTGAAGTTCGAGCACATCGAAAAATTCAAAGCAAAGTAAAGTTCTTCACTTAACCAACTTTAGACCAAAAACTCAGCAAATTTTTTTTTAAAAGTCTTGTTAGTGGAAATTTTATTAAAAGTTACTACTAAATCTATAAATAAAAAATAGGGCGTCCAAAACCAAAAATCCGATCGAAATATTAAAGCCCCCCTCCGATATTGTCCCCCACCCCGGTTTAATCCCCTATGGCTAATCGGAGTGTCAAAAAATAAAGCCCCAGGGGGATGAATTCGGGAAATACGGTTTATGTTTAATAAATCCAAGTGTCTGTTAATTGAATGGAATGGAATCAGGAATTAAATAAATTTTACACCGTTATTCTGCAGTATATTCTCGAAATACTGCTGATTCTGGGGGTTTCAGGTCAAGTTTTACATAAGTTTTACATAATTAATTGAGACTAATGTAATTTTATGTCAATAAGGTCACAAGTGCTTTTCGAAAGGGGCTACTATCGCCTAGTGCATGTTATGTTATTAGAATGGCTAGAAAATGAGGGGGCTGTAATACGGGGAATATACGGTAGTTTGCTTTTACGGCTCTTCATCTCAGTCTCACATTTCTATCCTCGCTGTTTTTAGACAACTCTGTACGTATATTTATTTCTCAGTTAATAGGAAATAAGAATATAATATTAGAGGAGAGATTATTTTATGTATAAAATAGCCAATTACCAATCTATAAAAGGGTTCCACTGGTTGAGGGGGTGTAACCTCATGGATTTCTGTTCCAAGGATGCAACATGATAATAGATATCTGTCTCCTCCGCCCATTAAGTGTTTTAATTAACGATTCAATTTCGCTTTCTGGAATCTTAACGGCTTATGCTGCCTCGCTTTTAACAACCTTCCTTGTTCTACCATTTCCACAGCACATTCCTCAACTCAGTATACTCTGGTATTAGAACCCGACCATACCCCGCTGTTCCTGCAAGGCCATAGGTCCCCTTATGGGAATAAGGTCCGGAAAGTAAGATGATTGAGAATGCAGCCTAATGTTAAGCGACATTCTATTTTGCCGGAGTCGCCGAAGGTCTTGTTAGCCAGGCGGTCACCTAGAAGTGGGTTTATTGTAGATCTGTTCTAAATTCTACTACTGTTTTTCTCTAACCAAAAAGTGAAGCATTTTTTGCACTCCGTTCTTCGACCATTAAAAGGTAGGGAACTTAAACCAAGAAGGGATTAAAACTAAATCAAGAAATATGGTAAATAAGTTCAAATGAAACTTAAGTAATAAAAGATTGGAATGGAGAGTCACCCTTCGGGTAAAAATAGTTTGAGTTCTTCTTTCCTTTTGCAAAAAGTTGAAACTATCAAGATATTTTTCAACTTTTGGCAATTAAATTACCGTGTACATCCATCCGGCTTTAATTTCCCCTGAATATATGCTCTACTCGGTATCTAGATAATGCCTTTGTCTTTCCTCCATAAAATATCTCTTGTCTTATTCTAGTTACCGTATTATTTATCTTTTGAACCAAACGTTCCTTATGTGAATTACACCCAGAATACCGTATTTATTTACTTATACCTAAGCTAGTTTATGTTGTAATAACTGAGGAAGTTCCTTCCCTAAATGCAACCAAGTCTGGTATGAAATTCTAGAGGGTTTTGAGGGTTTAACCTGCGGGAGAAAAAGGGGTAGTAGGGACGGTAATTGGAAACAAACGGTACGGTACGTACCTAAATATAATATGATCTGTAAAGAGACTGTTATTAGAATGGCTAGAATATGAGGGGGCTGTAATACGGGGGCGTAAAGAGATCGGGTTCGTTTTTGTCAGCTCATCTTCTACCAAAATCAGAAAAAGAATGTACCTTTGCAACTTTACAGATTTCTGTCGCAAGTAATCTGAATCCGTAGAAAACTCCCGATTCTAAAAAAAACAGGTGGGCAGGTTTAGGTAAACATAATAGTGATTCCATTAAGGATCTCTTTTGTACTGATTGTCCTCAATCCCCCTCCCCCCGTCGTACAACCGGTTGAACATATTAACTATATGTCTTGTGAAAAAGGGCTAATATTTCAAACTGGAGATTGCAAGTCACTTTAAGGGAATTATGTTGGGTTTAGATGTGTTTTGAGCTCACGTAACGCAATGTATGGGAACAGGAAACGGGTTGACTCTTGGGTACAAATTTTACCATTAACTTCTTTCATTCACTTGTTTATAAATTCAACTAACTCTCTATTTGGGTGTAAGTTTGAGTAGGATTATACGTGCATTGTGTGGATGGTTAGAGGGGGGTCTTTTTATCCCCTCGCTTTGTGACAGTTATGAATTGGTTAGTTGAATCCACCAAAGAAAGTAAACAGTTCATGAATTGTTACCCTTGAGGGACTTTCATCTCCACACATACCGAATAGGGAAAAAATAAATTCACACGGGTAAGACGGAAATGATTAAGGTATGCTACTACTTCTGCTACTTTTATTATTATTATTTCTACTACTACTACTGCTACTACTACTATACTACTACTACTTCTACTACTACTACTACTACTACTACTACTACTACTACTACTATTATTATTATTATTATTACTACTACTACAACGCATAGAGTACATCAGGATAGAGAAAGCATTAGGAAACTAACCAAGATAAGAAATGACAGGCGAATGAAAGCAGCAGCCGTGGAGCTGTAGTCGCTCGAGGTCGAGATAGATGATAGATTGTAAAAAGTTACGGAGCATGGAAAAAAGTAAGATAAAACTGTGCGAAGGCAGCGAAGAAAAAACAAAACCAAATAAGTACCCCTTAAATATAAAAAAGTGCGGACGCAACATTAAGAAAAATGTCCCACAAAAAAAGCAGACGATAGTTCTACTCGAGATGAGAAAAATAAAAACTTGCATCCTGTAACATACGACTTTAATCATCATAAATAGAGTGACAGCAAATTCCCACTGTAACCACGGCACACACGTTACGTTCAACGTTGATGACAGGACGCCGCAGCATTGAAACCGTTAAAACTTACTATGACCCGTGTGTATCTAATGTACAACTTGTAGTTTACTTACTCAGGGCTTCCATACTGTATTTTCAATATTTTACATTACACTGGCAAATCCCAGCCATAATTTCCAGTTTAATTCCCCCTAAAATCCTACCTCGTATACAAATAATCCTCCATCTAGAAAAACAATTTGCTTGATTTTAGTTTAAGCTTAAGAATGTTGAGGGTTGTTAAAAATGGAAGTACGGTTTTTTCAAAACATCCCACTGCGCCCTAAAATAAACGTCCCTGGCCTATAAAACTACCTCACAGAATTACAACCTCACTCTAACATTAACTCCAGCCCCATTTTTACCGTTTTCAAACAGCCCGATCCTATAAATAGCCCCATTGTTTTTTTTTATATAAATATCCTAATTTAAGTAAAAAAAGAGCCTCAAAATTAATAACATAATCTCAGAATTAAACGTTTTCCCCATTAATGTTTGTCGCTCATGTCAATTTAAGGCGTTTTCTACCAAAAACGTTCACGGTGGCAGCCGTCAAAACCTTAATAGTATGTCCGGGGTACTTTTGATATTACCCAATCCAGCCTCTTTGAAGAGATTTCCATTAACGCGTAAAATACTACATGTTTTTTTACTCGTATTTTAAACAGAGATAAAGAATCTCATTCTCTTCTCACGTATTTTTATCTCCTTCGCTTTATCTATCTTCCATTTCATACATTTTTATCATTACTATTCTTGCCTGCCGTTCTCATACTTACTTTATTTCCTACGCCTACGCCTGTTTAGTTTCAGAGAACGTCATTATTATTATAAAGTATTATTATTACCGTGAAAGGGTGTTGGCTTGAGTAAAGTATCCACTTTCTAAATATTAATTTTCGTAGGATTTTTTAAGAGGTTTAAAAGGACTTAAAAACTTAGTAAAATTTGCAGAATTCACTAATAACAAGCCTTATTAGCACAAAACAGTCAATATGTAAGTTCACAAATACCGTATTTCCGGTTTCAATTCCCCGTCCTTAGCATAACCTTCCAAGGATTAATCCCATCCACCTTTTCTTGTTTAATAATAGAAATGGCCACACCTTACCTCTATTGGAATATTTTTGTCGTACAAAATTATTTCTCGGGGGAGTTCAAACCGAAAAAATATCATTTCCATCCCTAAATTACATCGCCGCAAAATAAACTACGCTTATCAGCAACCCTCAACGTAAACATCCCTTCCAAGGCCCCCAATAACTGGTCTACTTTTGACCCCGGTTGACTCAAAATCACATCAATATGGCCGGCCTCACTGTCCAAGATTATTGTAATTCATCTGCAACATTATAAACTACACAGTTCATTTCCCAGTTGCTAAAAAAAGAGATCTAGGGACCGCACCGCACCGCTCCTGTTGATATCAGTTAAAAATATAGTAGAACTACCGAGTTCATATTTTGGGGGAGGGGGCTAATGATGTAAATATAAACTATTCCCGGTTGTAGACACGTCAAAGAGGAAACTAATGAGTGTTTTCAGGATGTAAAAAAACCTAGAAATAGACTACTCATTCACTATCCATAATATGACATTTTACTTGATATATATATTGCACCTTCTCTTAAGTAATAAAACAGAATCTTTGCTTTTAATCATCTCTCTCAGTGGTTGATAGTCTCATCAAACCTTCATTCAACATTCAACTCCAGAAAAGTTGTTCCAATTTACAAGTTTAAACGAACAGTTTTCTACTACTACTACTATGGAGGAATAACACATCATAAAGTAAAATTCTGTTAACTGACTGCCGCTATTGTTCTTTAAGTATCTTTTAACTTGTAGGAAACTACTTGGAATAATAAACTTACATAGCTAGAGTTATAACAAGGTCATTCGGAGTATTTATAAAGCAGTAGAGGAAAGTAGTAGTAGTAGTAAGTAGTAGTAGTACAAGAAGAAGTAGTAGTAGTAGTAGTAGTAGTAGTAGTAGTAGTAGTAGTAGTAGTAATAGCAGTAGTAGTAGTAGTACAGTAGTAGTTCCTGACTGTGGAGTATTACCCAAAACTAAATTACTTTTTCCTCCTTCTAAGCTTTCTCCATCAAATGTTTAATGATCAACTCTTTCACTTCACTTTTATTTACATGGGCTGCTTTTTATTCTCTAACATTATGTATCGGCATTATGTAATACCACTGGCACTTGGGGTAAAATCAACGCCTTCTTTTCAGACCTGTAAGTTAAATATGGATGAGATTCAGCCCGTATATATCTGAATTACAGTCACGCTCTTAAAATAGTCTCTGTTGTGGCTCTTACGTTAAAACGGAGTAGTTTCCCCGGTCATAGTTGTAAATCTAAAGGTTTAGACGGGACTGTAAAAAATCGAAGAGTCACTCTCCTTTCAATATTCTTTTTTTACTCTATGAAAGGTTGAGTGATGGTCAGAACTCCTTTCTAGGCTGTTACACACAAATAACCATAAAAATAGTAAAACATTCTATTTAATAAAAAGTTATGACTGGAGAAATCCCGGAAATTTTGCTCATGTCCTGAAGAAGTAACGGTGGATGGCCTTCAGGGACACCCTATTATGTAGGGTATGATGGCCTACAAGGCGAGGGTACTATAGAGGTGGGAAGGGTAGTAGAACCGAACGGTTCTGCTTGGGCAAATAAATTCTCATCCGGCGGAGAGAAAATGAGTTATGGAAATTTCTTGAATTTGTTTAAATCCAACGAAACTAGACCAGCAGGAGAGAGGAGACCATTTTTTACTCCCAGTATACATAAGCTACCCGGATATTTTATTAATTTACGTCACTCAGTTAGCTTCCTTTGTTACGGGAAATGAAAGTTACGAACTTCGTGGAATCATATCTTTAGCTACTTTAGACTGGCTGTGAAAAAGGTTCAAAGCCCAAGGGACACTTTAACCATTACAAGATGCAATTTTCTGTAAAAAAAAAAACAAATCCGGAGGATAACGCATATTCGACCTCAATCAAGGACGTAGTTTAAAAAAAGGGCATAGGGCCCTCCAAAAAAGTCTCAATGAAAGGCCACAGTTTGGCCAACACTATACCGTATACCTGCGGATGATACTACACGCGATAAAATAATTATAAAGTCCCATCTCCACTAATTGCTACATTTATCTAGTATTCTGTGCCCAGAATTGGTAAACCAATCTTTCCCTCTACACAATTTCTTATCGGGTGCCTACAGATTGTACTAGATAGAAGACCACCTTCACCCTTCAGTAAATAAGTATCTTTATCTTATCAAGGTAAAAGTCGACATCTCCGAAGTCTAAAGGATTAGGGAGCTATGGAGAAGAAAAGTAACAAGTTCTTCTTTTATTCCCTTCTAGTAGATCCAATCACAACAAAACTATCTATATTAAAGTCTTAAGACTTCCGACCCAAATTTCCAAAACCCAACCAAACCGATAACTTCGCAAGCCAGTCTCCCACCTCTTCTATCTATTTCTTCCGTTACTTTTGTCCTCTCCTGTCTTCTTGTCTCTTTCTCTGACAAATCCGTACTGAAAACTCATTTTCACATTTCCCCCAATGAATAAATTACACTTCTGAAAGGGGAAATTGTGTTATAATCCCACAAAAACAAGCCCGTCCTACTTCCTCTCTGATCTTGATTCGTTGTATTTAATTAATCCACAAAATCTTTCCCTTCCTTCCTGCCAATCTTAACCCCCCCCAACCTGTTATGCAAATCTACCTTACATAGGCTAATGCACCACCCTCCTCTACCAAAATTTACAGGCCTATTAGCCTTTTATGGTGCCAAAATACGTAAAATCTCCATATTTCTAGAGGACGCTTTATCATTTCTTCAGGTATTTCTGGGTTCTACTTTCACCCAATATGAAGATAGGTAGAGGTACTTTGTACCCTTGATACCCGTAAGTCTAGCTGGTACCCCTCCATTCAGAGTCTATTATGTAACTTCAAAGGGTTTTTATAAAATGTATATATATATGGATGGGCTTACGCCATGTCGTGTCATATCTATGACCGCTTTTATCAGTTCTAAAAGATTGTTTCCCTTTGATCATCTCTTAATAAATTGGATTATTATCAAAGGAAACAATATATGGGTTGGAGATCCTTTCATTTCATAACTCTAATAGATCATGATCTATAGAGTAAGGATCCTCGAGTAACACACCCACTTATAAATAGTGTATTACGGTAACACCGGCCTAGTAATGCGATGAGCTCAGCTTACCTAGCTGTAAAGTTACGTTTTGCCGAATTCTACTGGGAGAAATTGTTTAGATAGGAAGCTCAAAAGTATTTTCGAACCTTTCAATTAATCCGTTTCCAATTTCTGTTTTAAGCCACCTCTTTTCCACATTTCGAAACGATCTCCTCCAATTTCATATTTTAATATTGAATAGTCCTTTGCCCTTTATCTCCTTGGGAATCCGTCTACTTTATTAAATCTATTTATTTCATCAGTTCGTGCGTCAGCCCTTACATCGAGTGGTGAAGGTGCATGTAAATGTAAATCCGTTATGCAAATGCGACGTAGAACGAACCAACCAACGGTTCAATAAGTCTACACTAAACCAACGGTATTTTTTACTCTACCAGTGAAATTGAGATTCACAATTTTGTATTCATTTAGTTAGAAGAGGTAGATACTACTATTAATACCACTAATACTACTACTACGATTACTACTACTACCACTACTCTACCACTACTACTAATACTACTACTAATACTGCTAATACTACTACTACTACTACTACTACTACTACTACTACTAATTCTACTATTACTACTACTACTCGGTCGTAGATTTTTGGTCGTAGTATCCTCGGTCGTAATATCCTCGTTGTTTGTATCCAATGTCGTAGAATCACTACTACTGTCATTTGTAGAAGTAAAAGGGAATTTCGGAGTGCAAGATTTTGTTACGAGTTGTACCTCTACCCCGTGAACCAACAAGTACGAATCCGTGGGGTTTTTCCTTTAAGGTAATTCTACTACATTCGTTTTATGAGATGTAGTTATTACGATTAGAATTTCATAAGCCTACAATCATTGATTGGAATTTAGGCTTTCTTTGTTTAAAAAATTGGTTGTCGTCCACTAAACAAGCCTACCACTCTTCTCAGGAAGTCGCCCAAGTTTTTTAATCCTACCCCTTCCTTTGGGATTGTATCCTTCCCTACTTCGGGTCGTTCCAATTTACAAGTTCCAATCACACATTCCTTTACTTTGATAGCTGACTATGTCTTTAACTAAACATCTCCTAAACCTTGGAACTTCTAGGTCATGTTCTTCAACCCCATGTTAACACGTGGAACAAAATAACCCAGTTAAACCCCAACAATCTGAGAGAGTTCTCTGTTTTTATTTTGATCTAAAACGTCTTTCTCGAAAAACCCATTTCACGAACCCCTAAAAGTAGACCCCTTCCTCTTCCTCGACCCACCTCTTGCTAAAAACATCCAAAAACCTCCAACTGAACTCCCGATTCTCAATTTACACTTCACATTATATTTACTTCCAAACAAACTTTCTCCAAGCCCAGCCACTAAAACATCCCCGAACAGACAGACAGTCTGTGACAAAAAAACCCAAGACATTTCCCAAAATACGTAGAAAACTTGCATAAAATATATGTTGCATAAAACCAACGACCAAACCGTCTTTCACACAATCAGAAATGTACATAATCTAGTACCTTAAAACCGCAGATGTTCCCTATTTTATTTCCTAGTTTGACTTGAGGCTAACCGAAGAAAAGGCCGTCACCGGTTGGGATTAGTTTAATCATATAAATTAAAGTGAGAGGCAGGGCAGTTGTGCTTGTTTAGCCTATGAAAATAACGAACCTGGACGTAAATAAATAAATGGAACATTTTTCAGTTGTTGACAGCCTTTCCAACAGGGAAAAAGTTTTCCGTTTTCATTCCAGCCATTTGGACTTTCTCCTCCTACTAAAGTTATGGTAAAAAGTTACCGAAAAAAATTAACTTTGACGTTTCAAATGGGTGAGAAAGTGGGTTAACCTATATTCCTAAATTACAGCCCTCTGAAAGCAGAGCAGAGCTAAACTCTGTAATTTAATAGGATCCCTAGTACACTTTTTAACTGTACCGGTACCCTGTAAAGGGTAGTATAACCCTCTAATTTATGATAATAAACATAAGAATTCTATATCCACCAAAAAAGAAAGATCGGCCATGCATGGTGAAATTCTCCTACTTCTCACTACCGAAATTGGGACACCCTGTATAACGCGGACCACCCTATTTATTTGATAAAACGAATGTGCCTTATTGCAGTAACAATTCACCCAACCGCAAACCAACACCCCTTCCACTGCACTACTTAAGTTGCAATTTAAATTCAGCTAAAATGGTCCAACTTTCTATGTCTCCGGGCCTAAGTCACATCAGTGTTTTTTGTAGAGTTCCACTCGGTAAAGTAAGTCGACAGGGTCCCAGCAGGCGGAAAGTGTATGTCAATCCCAATTGTCATATTCCTAAATTAACTTAGAACTAAATTTAATTTAGTCATAACTTTACCCCCAACCTTTACTTTACTTGGCTCCATTACTTAGCCTAACATTATGTCATTTTATTTCATGCATGCCCCCGAAATACAGTCCGGGCTACCATTCAAGTTTTTAAAGGTATTTTTACAAGCCAATCTCATTAGATTGTGCATAGGGAGGAGAGGCACTAAAAGGTTTATAAGGAGTTGATACGGCGACAGGCCCAAGGGCATCCCCTCGTTTTGAAGGACACTTTACACGATTTGTAGTTTGTGTACGAGCCTATTACTCCATCCAACTGGGAGTAAGTACCCCAACAATGGAGTATAATTTATGCAGTTGTGTCAGTTGTTGAGTTCTGAAGAGAGGGAACTGCCACTCCCAAGTGTTTGTTTAGGATAGGCATAAACATAAACTTGTCAATGTGAAGTGAAGTTGGCTCCTTTCGGGTTTATATAAAAGAGGAACTGTCAGCCGTCCTCTTAACTCAAGACAGTTCAAAGAGCAAAACCCGTAACAATCAGAACGATTGGAATTGTCACTCAGGAGCTGCTGCAACTCTCTAAAGGCTTTCATTTCACCAGCATAAAAGTTGCGGTACGGGGAATTAAAACTCCCTGGGTAGTTAGGTTTAATCCTGTTGACTCCAATACCAGCTTGGCAAATGACAAGAAACCACTGCAATCCGCGGTCTGTAGAGCAAATATATATTAAAATCGCCCAATGTGCATTAGAACAGTCCATGGCGCTTGATGTATGTCAGTACAAATAAACCACAGCGCCCCTTGCATATCTGGACAATCCATCCCAGATCCCAGTCACAACCCAATCCATAGCCTCCGATGTTTCATAACTTGGAACTCTATCTACCAATGAATAAATACCCGTACACTTACAAATATTTAAAGTAAAGACGAACAGGGCATCTAACCTCCAACTATCGAGTAGTTCAGGCCCAAGCACAACTAAACCGGGACATGTGTCCATAAAACGTGCCATCTGTTCCTGTATAATTCCATGCATTGCAAATATATTTATAATTAGGCTGACATAAGGACTTTACAAAACCGACATCTTGGATCCCTCTTCTAGTACAACCTTCACATGCTCGATGTAACTCTTTTACCTCCCATTTGAAACGCCGTTGTTTCATTAAACTTTAATACACCTCTTCAAAGGAACTCTGGTACCAGAAGGGACTATGGGCCAAACTTTTGCAGACGCCAACTATTACTCCAATCCCACCTGCAACAGCTTAACTTAATGTCCCAACTTTAAAAAGTTAGTAGTGGGTAAAACATAGCCAACCTCCTTACTAAATACCGAGTAGATAACACCCGGGTACAAATCCCGATGAGAGGTAGCAATCCACCTTTAAAAAAGCATTGAAGTCCTGCTAAAGCTCATTAAACCCAGGGTATTTCCATTCCCTTGATCTCTCTCTGTTATTATTCCCGTTAATTGTGTTTTAACTTCCTCCCACTTATTTTTATCACCCTTCACCACCAATTCATTATACGATTTCTCATTAGCAAAATAGCTCCACTTGCTGCTTCAAATCGTACCAGTTTCCTTTTAATGTAACTTGTAAGTACCTAAGGTTCGACGGAAGTTCACTTTTTATTGCTCAATTTCCGTTAAATCACATCCTTATATAAATCCTGATGAACCCTTACTACATTTTTAAGCACGACTTTTAAGGCAGACGTGATGTTAACTTGTTTGTGTAAAAGTCGTGTAGTTAATTATAACGAGCTACCTTTGAGCAGCCTCCATAATTGGGAGTATTGCACGGCCGTTTCGTCATTAAAATAGAATCCCCCTATCTCCGTTTCTCTGCGTCACCAGCCATGTTTAATTATAAAATATAAAGCCGAGTTCTCATTATGTGTAATTCTGCAATATGTTTCAATATTTCAATCGTAGGCCATATTATAAGCATATTGTTAATTCTGTTGCGCATTAAAGTTAAAAATAAACTATAATGGGTTTCTTGCGTATGACGTCCGAAAAGTAAAACTCCTTCCTTTAACACGTAAAAGTATAAACAAAATCTTATTGCAGAGTTGTTGTAAACTTTTAATACATTTACCGTATTTCTGGGTTTAACTTCGCTAACCTTGGGAGTTACCAAAAAGTAAGACGATGAATTTTAATTAATTTAAAGTGTAAATACAAATCACACGGAAGAGCAGCAAGCTAACTGTAGTATGTTTGTCTGTCTGTCTTATTAACTTTTGAAGTTGAGTTGAAGTTCCTCTAGGTTTTTCTTTAATACTTTTAAATGAAAAAAAGTAGACATCCTTCCCATCACTGTAGGTCTTTTGATCAAAGAAATGTTTTAATAAACGATTATTGAACGGGACGGCCATGTTGAAGCCATTTAAGTTAAGGACACAGAGTAAACTTAACAAGATTTTTAACTCTAAAAACACGATGACAACCTCCCTCATTTGAGAATCACTCTTCGTTTAAGCTGTAAAAGGTTACATGTAGAAGGAAGGAATGGATAATGCTATTCTCTTTTACTAAGAGTGAGTGTCGCATGTCGGTTTGTCAGGGGTAATCTTTTGAACCGCTGGAGAGCATTTGGCCAAATTAGTATTCAGTTGTAGGGAATCTTCCAATTCAGGACAAAAAGGAATAAAAAACCAAAAGAATTACTGGGAAAAAACTGATTTTTGTTTACTGAAAATACGCTAACTTATCAATTCCCTTCCCGGGCCACAACGACGCAATGACATAAGCAGGGATTGAATAGCAGCAAAACTAATTGCTGGTATTTAGTTTTTTTTACATATTTCAATTGAAGGCTTCGGAGATTTGTTTGAGAACTATAAATAGTTTATTCAATTGAATAATTGGACGGTTCGCTGAAGGACGATGAAGGGATTTTTAATGCAATTTAATAACTCGGGGTTCTCTGAAGGATTAGGAATAATAGTATTATATTCCTAACGAAGACCTAAAATCTTCGTTGAAAATATATTAATACTTAAAATCCAGTGGTATGGTTGGAGTAGCATTTGCATTAGGAGCAACATAAAAGAGCAAGATACGGTCTTCGAACGAGAATTTGTGCTGCACCCGATCAAATTGATTTACTCTCTTTTTGCTGACGAAAATTAAATTTACATCTGCCATTGTTTAATTTTATAGTAGTTTCTGCCACTAAACCTACAGCACGTCTGCCACTA
This sequence comes from Hydroisotoma schaefferi, assembly GCA_034682405.1. Classification (NCBI taxonomy): domain Eukaryota; kingdom Metazoa; phylum Arthropoda; class Collembola; order Entomobryomorpha; family Isotomidae; genus Hydroisotoma; species Hydroisotoma schaefferi. The sequence goes on along the minus strand of JAQFZX010001677.1, from coordinate 5,577 downwards.
CTACTGCTGTCACTACCACTACCACTATACTACGACTACGACTAACTTATTTCACGTCAGATCAATTCAGCCCCAACGAACTGAGAGACAGACAGACAGATAGACGAAGTTAAATTTCCCCCAGACTTCCCGACTAGATCCCACCATTTCCCTTAACTTTCAACAACCACGGTATAAACAATCTGAACAACGTTACACGAAGCCTCGTACGCATAACCGTAGCTGGAATCACTTCAACAATATTGAAGGTGTTGTGGTACGTGCACGGCATCCAATCGCAGGCGTTTTTTAATTACATTTGTTTTCATCCAAATCCCAAGAATCCGTAACATATATAACAGGTTAAAAGGTTAACATTCTTGATCAATACTGGGTTTTGAATGGGAACGTTAGTTCTGCCTAGAATGTATGGTAGTTAGTTAATTATTCTAAATTAACTAAACTTACTCCTGTCACTGATTACGTAGCTGACGTGGTCTTAATTACCTAAAGTATAATAAACTTTAACCGGCCCAAGTTTTTAGTTCCTCCTGTATTGCTCTTTTCTACTAAATAAACTCCCGTGCCACTTTTCTTTTGTTTGATTTGAGGACAAAAGTGTAGGTTCTTTTGTGCAGAAACCAACTGGGAAAAAAGTAAATCCTAATATATATGAAGTTATGTACAACCATTTAGCAAGGTTTTCATATTACGTGACAGTACCACACAAATCCTACCAGTGCTCCTAGAAAATAAATTTTACAATTAAGGGATTCAATATACATTTTTTAAGAAAACCTTTTAAATTATTTGGCTTGAAGTAGGTACCCATATGGGCCTAATTAATGATTCCTAGGATTTAGTTTTCAAACGGAACGGACTATTTTAATTGGTCAAAGTTAGCAAACATTATATCTCATGGTGGACTTCAAACGGAAATACGACACCGTAATTATGGTACTTAGTATCGTATTAAGTAGTCGTCTTTATAACATGAAGACAGCAATCTACCCGAAATCCTCGCCCACCTACCCCGGGTTTTATATAATATATGTATATATATATAAAGATGTTTTGAAGCGTATTTAACATACCCCTTTTAACATGTAAAGGATAGGCGTGCGGTGTAATTAACGAGGGCGGTATATGGGCGAGGATTTAGGGTACTCAGATTCATGTCACTTCTAAGGTCAAGTTTTTAAAAACCGTCCGCACTTTATACAAAATAAAGGGGTTAGTTATTCCTTTCACTGGCACATATTATGCACAACCACCATTGAATCATTTCCCTTTATGAGAAATGATTCCAAATCCAAAGAAGACCCCATATCTCTCTTCCACTGAATGATTTTCTACGCCTTGGAAAACGCTACTTCCAGCTTTACCGTTCTACCCGTTTCTCTCCAAACTTTCTACCCGTTTATCCTGTGTGGTTGTACGCTAGTCAGTCCAAGACTTCAGCTTTAATAACAAGCCTTGATCTTTTTATTTACATTGTCTAACATGCCTTTGGAGAAATGAATATGGGTATTAACAACTAACAACTGCCAGTGTTCCTTCCTAATAAATTGGCTTTATTGCGCTGCGCTGCTTGTCTCATTCTAAATTGTACTAATTTGTAAAAAGCTTTGTATTCATTCATAAGCTTTATTTCCGTATTACAAAGTTCCTCTGCCGTTTATTTATAATTACTTAACAGTAAGATAAGGCCAAAAAGAGCCTGCAGTATGTTAGTAAGATTTTTCTAAATCCTAAGGACCAACCTGGTGTTGCGTCCTCACAAATACATTGTACTTGAGACGAAGCCCCTTGTTGGTTTTTATGGGATAAATGGGAAATAATGCATTTTAGAGATAGTGAGCCGAATCTTCCGACGGAAAATTCAGACTACCTAATTCATGGATGGTCTCTAGTACCCTTTTTATATTTTCAACAATAAACTCACGGGAATATATAGGTTTGTGTGTGCAGAAAAAGCAAGACAACAAAAAGAAGTCCTGATATTTTTCTTTTTATGCTTTTTATTAAAATTTCAAAACTGATTCTGCTTCTGCAGAGCTCTGGCTTGGCTTGACTCACTTGTATGTATTTGAAAGGGTTTCATGATCATTGCTCATAAGCTTCGACCACTCTGCCGCCGAGGTGACTCACCTTAGTTAGTTTAGCTTTATGTCTGGTTTGCTCAGGTTGTCATCCATGGTTGTTCTACGAGCTTACTTGTTTCTGCGAACATCTCTATCTCTCCATTTAATTTAGCTTAGTTTTAGTTTAGTTAGTAGAGCTTCACAGGGAATCCCTAGAGTACACCCTTCGAAGAATTAAAGCTCCTTACTATGTTTTCACCAAAATTTCTCATTAGTACTGGAAGAGATGAAAATGGTCTTGGAAATTTGGCCTTTACCCGAATGATTACGTTAGTGAATAATGAGAACAAATTGCGTCAAAATGCGCTTTGCTAGCTGCACTCGGAGGTTTTTTACGCTAGGTATTGGCACTTCACAACTCTAAGCCCTATCAATAATAATGCTACACTAAAATAACCTATCCCTGGTGTTCCCTGTAACAAGTTGTCTTCCTTCCTAACACTGCAATTAATGGCATTCCAACATATCTCGTAGACACCTTTTTGATTTGTAACTTTTAAGTAGATTTGTACGTAGCCCAATAGTTGCGAAATTACATTCCACTACTAAACCAGTAAACCAGTACCACCAAAACCCTACAACTTCGGATTGGTTGCATAAAAACCTCCGAGTGCAGCTAGTAGAGCGCATTTCAGGGCACTTTGGCGCAATTTGTTCTCATTATCTTACTTAAAAATTAGTTCATGTTCCTATGTTCGGTTTCGGTCTTTCTTTCATTGAACGTGGGGTAAGCTCCACATTCCCATTTTCCTTTCACCCGTCACACTTTCGTTTTGTGCCAAATAATCCTCTTTTTGTGCTTTTCATAGTGAACTGAAAACATTTTTTTCGCTATATAATGATCCTATGGAAGGGTCTCAATTCATATTTTTGCTATTCTTGATTCTCATGGGAAATAGAAAAACACATTTTAGGCTATTTAATGACCCGGTGGGGGTTTTTGACCCCCACTGGTCGTTGGGTAAACCTATTGGTCTCAACTTTCGCACTGCGCCTGGTTAAGTGTAGTTGCTACCATGGTGCACAATTTCAGCCAGATCAGTTGGGTAGGTTCTGAGATCTCGCACGGAAGGTCAGACAGACGGACAGATGGACAGACACAGAAATCTCTATAGCCTTAGAATGGACTAAGGATCTACAAAGTAAAACGTGTGATTTTACCTTGCTTATTCATTCCAGACATTTAAAAACTAAAAATATTAATTGGATTCTTATTAAAGATTTTTTATTTGACTTGCATCTCCAAAACTAAGCTTAAGTCAACTTTAGCTTTCCCCACATTTGTAAGACAAAGGGTAACCTTTCCAATCAGTCTTTTCATAACTATAATAATTTATAACCTATTATGCTGTCCGGTTTGTCTGAAGTAAAATACCTAAAAAGGTTATGACTTTTACGTGTAAACTTTCTACTGCAAGTTTCAGCAGTTTTTCCGTTGATCTAATCTCTCGGTTAGTTTTACTCTTTCGCTTTCTACCTCCTTAATAATTACATTATATTATAGTTACTGAGTGATATATTCTCTCTGATTAAACTACACCACTACTGAACACTAAAGTAATAAATCCTAAGGATTTGAATTTATTGCAGACCCCGTTTATTTATTTATAATCAAAAACCCGAGGAAAGCTTTAACCATGAATAATTTTCAAAGGGTCATAAATCTTCTTCCATTTTGCACCAGACAAATTTCCATCCAGCTTATAAACAACTCTTCTAATAATTAAGTGGTGTGAGCGTATAATACCGATTATATACGTATATTTCTGGAAATTAGATTTATTTACAAGTAAATAACACCAAGATTCCTCCTTCCCAAGTAAGTGTCAACATAAGTTAACTCGGAAAGACGTGGCTGCAGTTGATGACTTGGCTTTTAATGTGTTCACAGGAAGGAAAGCAACTAAATGAACGTTTTACACACAATTATTACTTGCAAAAAAACATTATATAAGCTAGGCCCTACCTAGACTGATTCCACAGAAATAGCAGCACGAGAAATAAACAAATTGCACTAGGTACGTCCATAAAAACGAGGTTTTCCAGAAACTAAGAGCTAAGACTAAACGTTACCACTTCTAACCATTATACTATAGCAACCTACCAATTTTAACCCTACTGCTCTAATACCCTACCACTCAACTACTCTACCAGCTATCGTTTTAACCCCGACCACTTGAACACCTACCACTCAAATACCTTAACACTTTAACCCCTACCCCTTGAACACTTACCACCTAATACCTACCACTTTAACCCCTACCACTCTAATACCTACCACTTTAACCCCTAACAATTTAAACCCTACCACTCTAATATCCTACCACTTTAACCCCTACCACTAAAATACCCTACCACTTTAACCTCTACCACTCTTATACCTACCACTTTAACCCCTACCACTAAAATACCCTGCCACTTTAACCTCTACCACTCTTATACCTACCACTTTAACCCCGACCACTCTAATACCTACCACTTTAAATATTACCACTCCACCAATCATCACTTTAAACTAGCTACTCCAGTACCTTACCTACCTACCGCTTTAACCTTACCCTTCAAACCCCAGAAACCCCTCGCAAAACTTTAGTCTTGAACTCTGGCAGTCCATCTTCTCAAGTATGTAACTTCTTCATCAATATTTACCCTTAATCAAGAAATGACTTGCGAAACTACCCTCGTTTTCTTGTTCAGTCTAGTATTAAATTACCAGACACTTCTCTTCTAAGCTAACAGTTGAGATATAAATCGAGGAATTCTCAGAAATCCGGCTCTCCCTAGCAAGAGGTTTCTTCCTCACTAATTAATATTCTAATTAAACTCCCCTTAACGTTGGTGGCTACATCCAGTCCAAAACTAATTTGGGTATCAAAGATACGAACAACTCATCCTTATAGTATACTAGACATCCAAGGCAGCTAGCCAGCTCCCTACATATTGTAATATACCCCCGTCCCTAGTTCCGCCATTTATCTTACATGTTTCCCCCAGTCACCTTACTTTCCACCTATCCCCTCCCCCCAGTTACCTTACTTCCCACCTATCCCCTCCCCCAGTCACCTTAATTCCCACCTATCCCCTCCCCCAGTCACCTTACTTCCCACCTATCCCCTCCCCCCAGTCACCTTACTTCCCACCTATCCCCTCCCCCCAGTCACCTTACTTCCCACCTATCCCCTCCCCCCTCTCCTCTCTTCCTCCCTCCCCAGATTCCCTGTTCCCCCAATCACCGGCCTCAGTTACTCATTCCCCTGGTCCCCCTTCATTAGTTACTTCTTCCCTAGTTTCCCCGCTCTCAATTCCATTTCCCCAGTTACTCCACTTTCAGTTTACCCTTCACCTCCCCCTCCCAAGATTCTACATATATCATATTCTACATAAATGATCTTGCAAAAGGGATTGACCACTGTCTTACAATAATTTTTGCTGATGACACCCAAATAATAATAAG
>JAQFZX010001676.1:0-26260 GCA_034682405.1 Hydroisotoma schaefferi | reverse complement strand
TTCAGAGAGTTTGAGATTACCTCATGGTAGGGCCTAGTAATCTCATGACGAGCAACTAAAAGATTCTGTCCGACTCTTATTTATCTCGCTTTTGTGGTCCTCTGTTGCTGCTGCTACTGAAAGGCTTAAGATTAGTACTTCGGCTCAGGTAAAGATACTTTATCTTTATCAGAGTATCGTCTACCGCAGCTGGGAAGATGATGGTTCATTGATCCATTGAGATTTAGGTTTACTTGCTTTGTAACGATAATTGCAAGTGATAACGTTGCAGAATTGCAAGCTTGATATGCTAGATGTGTCCATCTAATGTGTAATGGAAAGGCCAGTTCTTGCAACCGTGTAGAATCTGATAAGCTTATCTTTTGTTTAATCGTGGCACTCGGTGATCCAATTTTAATTGGTTGGGCTTAGATGGGTAATCTTTTTGGTCGGGCACGGTCTGGCCATTTAACGATTGTTGTATTGTCTTAAGAAATAGTTCGGTGCTTGTATGCATCAGTTTACAGGGTCGAATGTCTAACCGTAGGATGGCCAAAAGTAATGGTTGTCTTCAGTCTCGTTGGTGGGATGCACTTACATTTTAAAACTGTCATAAAGGCAATTAGCTTTAAGGAAGAAGTTAAGTAGCTTGGCAAGACGTCTTGCTTAGCTCGGAGAAGAGTTGTTGATATATGCAGGATAGAAAGAGTAATATTTCATGCTCTCCATGCCTATTCCATGCATGGAATAGGCATGGCCATGGTTTGTCTTGGCCGAGTGAAAAAGTAGCAACATATACAGAAGTCACTTATTGGCAATGAAAAATACTTTAAGTTGAATGCTCTGTCTACATCTGCTAAATGGCTTACTTTATGTGGAAGCAGTCTGCAGTTCAAACTCCTAGACTTGTTAATTTTAACACGCAGAAAATAGTAAAGTAAAATATACATGATTTGGGGCAAAATTAGTAAGGAAACGACTAATTTAGCCTAATTTAACTAAAACGTAGTGTACTTCAAAAATAAAAGTTAATTTTTTTAGAACGGAAACTTTTTTACTAATGCACTCATGACGTGAGAAAAGGGTGGGCGATTGAAGTTATTTTGATATTGCAGTCTGCTTACTGCTTAATCAATTGTAGAACGACAACCGACCGCAGCCAACTAATGTAAGAAAGCTGTTGACGAGGCTACAAAAATCTAAACTAAACAACAATAAACAGACCAAATTAATCTACGTGAGTGAATCAGAAGCTGAAACTTGAAACATGAAACTAACTGCAACTCTTTCCTTTCTCTCCTTAGCGTTGAATCATGAAATAAGTCCTATGCGTAGATTAGACATAGAAGAATGCATGCAAAAGCAGAGCTGCAACCAAGCTTGCATTACGACTGAAACCGTATAGTTTTATCTACAGCCATGCTAAAAAAGAATGCAAAAGTTGACTAACAAAGAAAGGAAGGGAAGGCTAGCTTTACAAGGGATAGCTATTAGTTTACAGCGTATCCAGTATATCGCCATGCAATGAAATTTAAATATAGCTTTTCTTCTAAATTATTCTGACTAGACAACTGTGAGAAAGAAAGCTTTTTTGCATGCACAGTCAAAACCCAAAAATAACCTTTTTATGCAGGCCCCATATCTCTAGTCTACAGCATCTAGTAATTTTAAACAACCCATGTTATATTATATCCAATGCATTCATCGCGAACATGATATTTATTTCAACCTTTCAACTCAACGCTTAGTTCATTCCCTAGAACCTTTAGAATTTCAGACACAGTTTGCGTTTGCTATTCGAAAGGAAACGCACTGTCAACACCTTTGTCTGTGAATTTTTATTTAAAAACTGACTCGGTTGCCCTTTACATATTTCTTAGATTCTTGAATCCAACCAACATAACAAAGCTAATATAATTCTATTACCACTAAAGATATTTAAACTTTCTGTTAGTTTTAAAATACCATACAAAAGAAGTTACATCAAATTACTTGTACGAGTGTTTCTTTCCAGTTTCCGATAAGCTTATTTGAATTAGGTATTGTAATCTACAAACTAAAGCAGGGAAAATAAATAGTAATACCAATCAAAAGGACAGTATTTATCGGGAAACGAAGATGGCTTATCGTGGCTTTCGTATTGATATGATTAAGACGGATTCACTAGACAGCGATATTCCCCCACATGCTTTACTTCATCGTGAAGGTTAGTATAATATGTCATGTTTCTACCGTTGTTTTAATATCTTTTATAACCAATCATGAAAGTGCTCCCTTATACTTATCCTGTACATTTCCTAGCCAATGTAAGTTTGATCTAATCGATCCAAATATTTTTTGCGACTTGGCCAAATCCTTCATAACAGAAGAACTCCTAACTCTGCGTAGATAGTGAATATATGGCTCTTTTCTCCTGAGGCCGAGCTGAGTAATTTCTGGGATCAAGTGAACTTAATCCTTAATCACTTGTTCTCGATCAATCATGAACTATATAACAAAGGTATTAATGCAATGGATGTGCACATGTATTACGTAAAATATAATAGCATTTCTTACATTCATTTCTTAAAGAAAGTCATAAACATTTTATGACGTTTATACCCTACTTCGAGTTTCTATTTGGGAAAAGGAACTCTCAGAAAAAATAGTACTTACGCATTTTGCATAGAATCCGGGTATATTTTCTTAAGTGCTCCAAATTCTTTAGACTTTAGGATTGTCTATTATTTTAGAGCTATAACCTAGCTAATTATTGTCGTATCTTCGTTAGCCAGTGATAGAAGGATAAACAGAAAATAGGAGGAAGGATAAAATCATCTTCAATAAAATTTTTTTATTGTAATGGGAAATGTACGTTCCTTATACCGTCGGAAATCAGGTAAATTACATTACTTGTCACGGTTGACAGTTATGTTTTCATTATCAAGGTTTCTGGTGTCTTTGGAAGAATTTATACCTACTAAAAGAATAAAAAACTTAAGTTTAAGTCTACGGAATTGCAGTTTCGTCTGCATGAAAATAATTACTAACTGAACACCGAACCTAGTCTTGTATATTTAAAATATTTCACAAAGTTGCTTTCTTTAATAGGTTAGCTCCACGTAAAATTACTCATTCGGTACTTGAGAAAGACATCCGAATTACACATCGTTTCATGAACAACAAAGTTGGTTTAGGTTTATTAATCTTTTTTATCGTGTTCTCATTAAATATCTGTTTTTCATTTCATTAGCTCATGTGGCTGTGGATTCAATCGCTTTTGAAGGTTACCCTTAATGTCATTAAGTTCATGTGGAACGTCATTTAACTCTTGTTCCATGTATTGGTTCTCTATCAATCCTGCCCACTTTGACAATAATCTCATTGGACGGTTTAAGTATTGTGTAAGCCTCACCTTAAAATAACATTGTGTGTTGACACAGCTTAACGGTTTCTCTTAAGCTTCAAAATGCCGTCTAATCTCGAATAGAGGCCCTACTCAAATAGTGGCCCCTCTCAAATAGTGGCCCTCCCTTAGTTACTAAATCCCCCATAAGCCCCCTTTAATTGTATGTTAAATTTGACCCCCAAAAAACTGAAAAATTAATTAGTAGCCCGGGCCTCTACTCGAGATTATACGGTGTAAACAGTTAAATATGCTTCTGTGTATGGATGGATAGTGGATGGAAGCCAGGCAAACCGTTAATCATTTCTTAATCTTTGAATTTCACTTTATTCATGTCAACAAGATTCAGTGTAGAAAAAAAATGTTCTGGAAAACAACTGCATGAAACTCTACACGATCAATTTAGGAGTATATAATGTGTAAGATGGATTGATTCAATTTCAATGCTTGCATTCTTGCATGAAACTTGACGCTAAAAACTTTAGTGATATTGACTGCTTAGAGTTTTTTTAATATATTAAACTCTAGGTATTGTTTTGATGATGACATGATTAATCTAAGCCAATCACGGTCTCAGTATTTTTCAACAACAACCAGGTTTCATTTTCCAGATACTGGTATTTGTTACATAACAAATACAAAAGTACTCAGAAGCTCGTAAGTTATGTAAACAATGCTAAGTACAGTTGCGTCTTAATTTAATTCCTACTTAAGTAATACGAGGAAACCATGCTGATGAGGATTACGACGAAATCTATAAATGAAAGCTACTTCATACTAATATCAACAGTCGTAGAGAAACCTTTTGAGTTGAAAAACACTTGCTGGAATAGAGAATTAATCTCGAGAAACAACCAAGCATCGTTTTTACAATACAAGCAACTTATTATGTCTTGCTTTCTAGCATTAAGACCGTCAAAAGTCTAAGAAGTTCATTTTCCCACTATTGTCTAAAATCAGCAAAGCTAAAGCTTCAAAAGCTAAAAGACAGTTTCCAGTGGCTTCCTAATTTTCAGCCTTGAATCAATTTTGACTAATTACCCTACAGAAAAGAGAGTTTTAAAAAGTAAAAATGGCCGACCAGCCTACGAATTCGGATGATGTGCCCCAACCTTCATATGCAGCACCTTTAGATGAAGGTGGAGAAATGTCTGTAAATGAAGAAAGGATTCTCCATTGGCTTCTTAAAAATGGTCATTTTAGTCCAGGAGTAAATTCAGAGTTGAATTTCTATCTTAATCGAGGGCATCGGGAATCTGAATCTTCTGGCATTGAATCCGCCATTTCAGCAACTTTCGGAGATCATATTCATCAGGATGAAAATGTTCCAGGTTTGTCTATCTTCAGCAGGGTCTGCAACGCAACAGAGCGTCTAAGATAATACAATATTCTGCAGTCAGTAGAACTTCTAGCTATTTTAAAGATCACTGTAGACAAACAGAAAAGTACTCTAGGGAAAATAAGAACGATTTAAAAAAAATCATATAAGATATTCATGAAACTGCAAAGCCTCAGGAAAAATTCAAACGCATTTGCATAAAATGATATAGAACAGAGGCATTAATATAAATTGACTTTTTCACCAGATATAACATTTCTTGAAAGTGGTGTGATGATGGTGGGCAATAACTCAGTGTTATTTTTCCAATTTCAGGAAGTGAAAGCCCAACTTATGGCAGCCCAACGTCATTTCAAATACCCAAAATCCGTCATTCCCAGCTCGATGATACATATGAAGAAATGGCTGGAAACATCCTTATGCAGGAAAACAGTCAGGCAGCGATCGCGAGCGAGATTTCGGCCCCTTACGAAGTACCTCAATTCCCCATTGAACAAATTGAGACCAAGTTGGCTCTACAAAGGCAACTTAGTATCAGGTAAACCAATTTGTTTTTGTTAATCATTGCTTCACTTTGCAGGAACTTATTTAAAATATTTCCGAAATATTATTCTATATTTAATCCTACCATATTTAGACATTAGATGTACAAGTCTGTTTTATTTCATTTAACAAATCTCCGCAAGGAAGGTAATCTTAGAAAGTGATCTTATACGGTGCTTTTATTCTATGTCTGTCACATAGCAAGCCAAAAAAACAGACGGATGTCAAGTAAGCATTGGGGTTCTTTTAATAATAGCTATACTAAATATTTTAAACATTTTATTGGATTCTGACTCACTCTTAGTCGGTAGTGCTCAATTATCTATCAAGTAAAAGTTGTTTTTATCTCGTATTACCAAACTGTATTATCCTCTTACTGGCTTAGTAAACTTTGAAGCATGTATTAATCTCTGTTAGCAAAACTACGGGAACTGGTTCGGCTATGAAAAATGCACTCTTCTACATAATAATGAGGAAAGAGAAAGTTTGAGATCTTATTAATGCTTTTGTTATTAACAATTTTAATTTAACGTGACTAAATTTATTAAGTAGTTTCCAACTAAACGCTCAAACATTTGCTTACTAATTTTGGGTACCGTCTATAACTAGAATGGCTTGCTTGTACGGACTTTATACACATAAATGATGATGGGAATTAAAAGAGCTACATGTAGAATACAAGAAAGTAAGTTTAGCTAACCCATGTTAGATAATCATAGTAATGTGTCTCATGCGTGCAAGAAAGAGGTTGCATTTACATGAATTAACTAATGCACAGCAAACTTTAAGCCTTGTAGAATTGACACATCTAACTAAATTAGTTTAACAGTCAGTAGAAATCTGCTATGAATGTATTGTTTTCTACGAATTACTATTGACTATGACGCGAAGTAAATTGTACGTGTTTGAACTATTTCTTGAATTAAACCATTAAACCTCTTCCAACAGAGCCAAGGACATTGAGGCAAGGTCACAGGCATACGAGCCATCCCTCGGGGTCACTCCCGATGAAGGCGACCACGATGGACTGAAGTTTGACGACTCAGACTACGTTCCACATTTTCAAAGGGTTTCCGTTTCTGGCGAGGACACGTCTGGAGTAAGTGTTTATTCCAAACTTGAATAGTATCTTCTATCATATTACACAAAATTTAATGAGGACTTTCACATTAAATTAGAACATCTCTACCGGGTCTTCTTCTTCCCCTTGCCTTATTAAATTCAGAGATAATGCATAGAATAAATTCCAATTAGTATATTGCATAGCCTCTTTTGTCTCTCAGTTTAGTAAATGTGCTTAAAGTCAGTATCACCTTTGATGAAGCTGTTCATGGCAGCTATCATCTTCACTTTATTTGACATGAAACTAAATTTCTACTCATAATAATTATTTGCAGGTGCCTTATGAAGATTTAGTTCACGCCTCGAAATACTTGGTGAATGCTTTACGTCTTAGGGAAAGCTATATGGCCAAGTCGAGACAAAGCTTTTTGAACATTACTTCGAGATTCTTGGCTGCTCTTGATCACCCTAAAGACGCTCCTGTTCAGGAGCACCACGACGATAAGAAGACTATTGATGGTAAGTCGGGTGAACACTAATGGTCTTATCTTGCTCTCTTGATAGTGAAATATGCTACCGTTCTTCACTTATGAAATACCAATATGTCTCATGATTGTAGCATGCGAATAGAATGTATATTTTATAGTTCCTCTGATCATTACATTTTCTCCGGCAATGATTGATTTGCTCGATTCCGTTCACTGAATTTCTTCCAGCCATGAATGAATTTTTCATATTAGCTTTACTAGATAAAAACGCATGATTCAATCCAATTGCATATTCATGGGATTTTGCCACAGGAATAAGATTCTACTCAGCCTTCAGAATTTTAATGAGTTCCTTCATCGGATTCAGATTTGAATTTTGATTCACTCTGGCCTTATTTGATCCATATATCGATCCGAATCGACACACGAGCTATTCATCTATGTCAATTGAGTATCTATATAACTTTCTTATCTTATGCAAGCTGTGCTCGAGCTTGCAGAAATGAGCCAGAAAATTGAGCAGTTGAGAGATCGATTTCAAAAGAACCAACATGACCACGGAGTAGAAGGTTAGTCTCCTTTCCCTATTTCCTTAACCAATCCTTGATGCATGAGCTCATGAAGGCTTTGGTCGGATTACAAAATCTGATTATTTCCCTTAAGTGTCATCTTGGTCTCATGCATCACTTGAACCTACCTACATTCCTTTCTCTATCCCTGCCTTTACCTAATCTTACGAATAAACTTTCTCCAAATCCTATATCCTTAATCCTCCATCCCTTATAGGGCTGTCTCAAGACGTGTCCGATGTTCCAAACAATAAATTAAAGTTGCATGGTTCTGTCACTAAGTTGTTGCAATCGTTAAAATCCACATCGGCAACTGTTAACCAGGCCAAGTCTCAGATTGACAGAACGAGAAGTGAACTTTTACATCCAGTCTCCTCTAGCGTTGGAATCAAGAGCAAAAAAACTGTTCGAGACTTTGATAACGATCTTTTAGACCTAAGTGACACAGATATTCCTTCCTCCTGTCCTCCCCAAGAACCCGCATTGTCCCTTCCTGACAAGGAGAATGAAAACCCTGAATTCGAAAAGAAGATAAAACCCGATGTATTTTTTGAGATTTTTTTCAAAGGTATTTTTCCTACGACGAGAGGTATTTCACAAGATCTACAACAATGGGTAGCTTGTAGTTTAACTTATATTAGGAAATTTTTGGGCTCAAGTACAGTACAATTCATAGCAAATGTTCCGTACGTTACATGCTTAACCAAGCGTTGAGTGCCTGCCTGATGTATCTATTGTATCTAGCTCTATCATGCATAGGTAGGATTAATTGTCTTTTAAAGTAATTGCAATCATTTGAAACTTTTTTGCTTTTTTAAAGGATGGACAATCGACAGTTGGGTTAAGATGAGTCAAAAAGTTGGCTATAAGAAGCCGAAAGGTAGTCAGTCCACTACCTGTCAGTGTTGACTTTCACTTTTTACCACAAAGTGTAGTGTTCTTCTAACCTAGCGAAAACTCTATTTCCCCAATTAACATACTTTATCATTAAATAAAGCACTCTATCAAAGATATGTAGCCACCCTGCTCTGCCCTGCTAAGTTGATGTTATCCCTTTGTTGTCCTTCCTCAGATAATATAATACTGATGATACTGTCCTGTCTCAAAAACAAAAACATGAAAGACTGTCTTTGCACGCCTTCATAGAATTGAGTTTATTGTGATAAGAATGAAATGCACCTTAAGGAGTACTCATTAGTACTACCGAACCTTATACTTAAACCAAATCCTTCACGAATTACTTTATGTGGTTGTGACGTCCCAGTGTGGCCGCCTCTGGTGATAACTTTCACCGTAGAAATGGATGAAATAAATTAATAGCTATATGTAATGTTTAGACCATCCCATTCATCCGCCATCGGGCAAGGATAACCCTTGGGACTGTGAGTTCCAACTTAATGGGGGATATGAGCTAAAGTGGAAGGAGGGGGTGTGCCAAGTGTATGCTGATGCAGAGGCGTTAAAAAGAGATGAACCTAATAATTATCCCTTCCCTGGTCTCCATGAGTATATCCGGGATATGAAGATTCTCTGCGTTATGATTGCAGATGGGCCATTGTGAGTCCTTTTGTTTGGATAAGCTGCTGCTTTCCCAGAGTAGATTAGCTTTAGCAGGGGCGCTAGTAAATTTTAATGTTCTATGGATCGTTGAATGGAGTTTAATTATCCTTTTGTATATAAATTTCCCTGTACCTCATTAGGAAGTCATTCTGCTTCAAACGGCTGAGCTACTTGTTCTCAAAGTACCAGCTTCATACTTTGCTAAATGAAGTCCAAGAGTTGACGGCCCAGAAGGATGTGCCTCATAGAGATTTTTATAACATCCGTAAAGTAAGTTCGTCATGGCTTTGGCTGCTGTATTATTATGAAAGCTTACTGTGATGTTTTTCTACCAAAAAGGCGAGGATTTAATACATGAAAAAAGCTATAGTTTCTTATAAGGATGTTTTTTATAATGCTCAAATAGGTGGATACCCATATCCATGCAGCGTCATGTATGAATCAGAAGCATTTATTGCGATTCATTAAAAAGACGCTAAAGAACCACGCGGAGGAATACGTATGCAAAAAGGAGTCTGGGGAACCCATGACGCTGAAAGAAGTTTTCCAGTCGATGAATTTAACTGCTTATGACTTGACCGTTGACATGCTGGATGTCCATGCTGTAGGTTTTGCCCATATTCTTCCCAAGTTTTGCATACTGAAAGGACTAATTCTCTAAAAACATGTATATTTTGTAACAGGATCGTAATACATTCCATCGATTCGATAAGTTCAACGCTAAATACAACCCGATTGGAGAGTCTCGCCTGCGAGAGGTTTTCCTAAAAACGGATAATTACAACGAGGGGCAATATTTTGCCCGGATTATTAAGGTCATAATTGCAATGATAATAAAATGTCATGCTTTATGAATGGTCGGGAAATCCATTAACACGGTAACTATAATATGAATGACTGTTTTCACACGTTATAGGAAGTACTTACTGACTTTGATGAAAGTAAGTATCAAAACGCTGAACTGAGACTGTCAATTTATGGAAAGAGCAGGGATGAATGGGATAAGTTAGCTAAATGGGCTATTGTTAACAATCTCTACTCTGATAATGTCCGATGGCTTATTCAAGTACCTCGTCTATAGTAAGTTTATTCTTAAAGAAAGCATAGAGTATTACGCAATAGCCAATTTAACGCAAGCTTTGGGTTGAAATAACGGTTTATTGTAAATATAGTGACATTTACAAGTCCAAGAATCTTATAAAAAATTTCGAAGAAATACTCGTGAACATCTTCATGCCAATATTTGAAGTTACAAATGATCCCAACACTCATCCAGATCTTCACAAGTTTCTGCAATACGTATGTATAATATACGTAGTTATGATAAGCTTTCTTATGAGATGGTATATTCCATAAGACTCATTTCAATAACAAGACGTGTCTAAATCTAGGTGATCGGGTTCGACTCCGTTGACGATGAAAGCAAGCCAGAACATCCGCTTTTTGATCATAGCGTCCAAACGCCCGACCGTTGGACTGACAAGGACAATCCTCCATATTCCTACTATTTGTATTACATGTATGCAAACCTGGCAGTTCTGAACCACTTCAGAAGGTAACTGTTTCTGAAAGTACCTTTCTCTTAAAACTGTTTTTACTTAACGTCCAATTTCATGATTCTTTAGGGAGAGGGGCCTTAATACATTTGTCCTGAGGCCTCATTGTGGCGAAGCTGGCCCCGTTCAGCATCTTGTTTCTGCTTATCTTCTTGCAGAAAACATTTCCCATGGGCTTCTACTCCGCAAGGTACCTTTGTCAGGCTGACTTCCCTTTTATGAGTTACAATTTCAGTTTTTATTAATGGACTTTATCCTAAAATTGATAATCTAGGTTCCAGTGTTACAGTACTTGTATTACCTAGCCCAAATCGGTATCGCGATGTCGCCCTTGAGTAACAACTCATTGTTCTTAAACTACAATCGGAATCCCTTACCCGAATACTTGGCTCGGGGTCTTTGCATCAGTTTGTCTACGGACGACCCCCTCCAATTTCATTTCACTAAAGAGCCCCTTATGGAAGAGTACAGTATTGCTGCTCAAGTTTGGAAACTAAGTGCATGTGATATGTGTGAGCTGGCGAGGAACAGCGTTATCATGAGTGGCTTCAACCACAAGGTATGGAGTATATGCATTTCTAACATTGAATTCATACATTTTACGGTAGTAAAAATAGTTAACAGTGTGTGTCGTGCTATCTGTCTTAACATAATTAACTACCAATAATTTTAAAAGGCCCAAAACACTACACATCCAGTCGGCTAAAAACTTACCCCCTGACAAACTGTCGTTGTCTCTTTTAGCGTTTGTTTGAGTTATTGGCTTTCACGTATATCTAGGTAAAACAGTACTGGTTGGGGCCTAACTACACTCGGGACGGAGTTGCTGGAAATGATATCAGTAGGACGAATGTACCGGATATTCGCGTGTGTTACAGACATGAAACAATTGTGGAGGAGTTGGCCAACATTTTTAAAGTTGTGGAGAAAGTTAACAAGCCAGTGGTTAAGCCTATGGTTTAACTATTTAACTATGCCTATGTTTTTAATCCTTTACGTCCGTCTACTATGTAGTATTTTAGCATTTGTATAGTTTTACAAGATTTAAAATAATTTTTCGCAGGAAAGTGTGATTCTACATTCTTTTTTCTAGAACATATAGCAATCATTATTTAATTTTTAATTTTTTTTAAATCTTCCGTTTTATGAAGTTTTAAGTTATGCTAGCCAATTTTAAAGAAAATGTAAAGCATATGAAAAAGAAACAGGAGTGAAGTTATTATCAGTCTGTGGTCTTCATTATCTACCTACCTAGAATTAACTATTTAAACTTCATTAACTACTTACCTAGCCCTCTAAATGAAGAGGTTAGCTTGTGATTATGAACACACTTGGTGCCAAAATCTTGAGGTTGGTTTAATATATATATTATATTGTATAAGAAAACAGTTTACAACTGAAAAAAATACTTTCACCAGCGATTACAATTGGTATCAATGAATTCTCGTGACTGAAATCGAATTGATATGAAATAAAATAAAATTTAACTTATCTGCACTTGCACGACTGTCGAAAACTTTCATGGTATGGGGTAAACGTCTAGCCTTGGAATCTAACATCATGCTTAGCATGTATTATAAGCGAAGGTTTCACCTAGATAAATTTGCGCTAGTTTTATGTGCTATAAAAGATAACTTATGTAGATAAATCCGTATAATTGATGAGTACGCTAATAATACATATACTGAGAGTGGACTAATTCAATGCGATTGTTATTTGCTGTTCTAATAAATCAATATGTAAAACATATGCCCAAGTGATCACTGATTTTCCAGTCATTTCATACAAAGTTTACACTCATATATTCAATGCGTGCACATTTTTTAATCCGCATGTCCAATTGAGCTTCGATCGACGGGTATATAATTGAATGAAATAGATTTATTGTTTTCACTAACTCAAATTTAATGTTTTACAATGAATGACTCAGAAAAAGATGAAGTTTAATTTGCTTTCGTCAAGTAAAGGTAACATCCAGCCTATTGACAAGGATTATATATTATTAGAATAGGATATTTATGTGAGTTATGTCTCACTAACATTAATCGACTAACATGTATATATGAGTGTTTTTATCAGTTAACATCCATCATTACTAACTAGTTAAATGCGCAGTTCTTTAAGCGACGGGAATCACTTGCGGCCACTCCCATTAAAAACAAAACAAATTAATTAAGGTGAAATCCCTTCTCTTTAGTTGCGGCTAGTAGTCTCTCCTTTAAAACTTCCTCAGATGGATACTCGGGAAGTTTTAAGTAATGTACACAAGTATTAACTGAAGGATAGCTTCCTTCCCCGGCGTCCACTTTACGAACGACTGTTAGCCTTGGGTGTAGATTAGCCAACCCTCCAGGTGGAAGTGAAGAGCATCCCGTTGTAAACTGAAGGAACGACTTTCTCTCTTCACTTGTCAAAGATACCATTACACCTACAAACTTCAAAAAGCCAGGGCTGAAACACAAAAACATTCACAAAATTATTATTTTACTCAAATACAAACACTTGTGTAATTTGATTTGATAAAAATTAGCTACCTTTCTTTGGTGTAGCCGAGTTTTGGGTCTGTATAATTCAAGACATCCTCTCTAGTCCAAGAAGGACTCTGATCCCCACACAACATCAAGCGCACCTCATCGGGACTGAATGCACCAAGTTTCTCCATAGGGAAAACGGTATCGAACCCTTCTTTTAGAGCCATTAATTGCTTATGAACTCCCTTATTCAAACAGAAATCAGTCAAAAGTTCAATGTAGTCTTCCACATTGTCGATAGAGACGTCTTCAAACTCGCCCCTTGGACAGAGATCTACTGCACTATAATTAAACACGCGAGATGATGGAGAGTATTGGAAATTTAGCCCCAAGTCCTCCAATCTGATAGCTGGCCCCGGTTCTTGAATTGCAAAATGAGGCAAAGCCAAATTCTGAATCTAGTGTGAAATAAATATTCGTAAGTACTGGCTCAATACATGAAGTAAAAAAGTAAAAGTATTGGTCTTTTAAATAAAAATCATACCTGGCGTAGCTTATCGGATTCAGAGAGGGAATTGTCATGAAGAATATGACGCTTCTGGGCAGAAAGCTCTTGAAGCTGCTGCAGAAAACGAGCACGGGGAGGGTCGATTTCCATTAGATCTTCGACAGTTAATATACCCGAGTACCAGGGACGATTATCTGGAACCCTATATTTTATTGGATCTAATTCCATTTCCTTTTCACTTTCTTGGGATATGTAAGAGGAAACCATGATATCTTCTTCTAGTATTGGAGTGGCAACACGATCACCACGAGATCTATAAATAAAAAAGTCGTTGGTGAGATTTAGCATTGAATACTAGTTAAACGATTTACGTTACGATTAGAAACACTAAAATATCAAATTAGCTTACCTTTCACGAACTTCACTTCCGAATTCTCCGGAACAAAATAATTTGAAAAATGGCCGGGACAAAGGAATATCCACTAATCGCCCATCCTGAAGAACTTTAGCGATAAAAATACCTAAAAAGCGGAATAAACGACAAGCCTTCTCACAGGTGCTACTATCTTGAATCAATGGGGCAGGAAATACACCAGTAGATCGCTGAACATAAAATCCAGGCGGTTTCGCTGAAGAATCATCGATTACAGCTGGCTGTTCGTATCTATTTATATATTAACAATTCATTATGTATTTGATAAATTATATTAAGAGGCGAACAGTTGAATTCTTGACTACTACTAACCTGTTGGAGTCAGGTAAATCATCACACAACCACATGGCAAGATCCTTTCGCTGCAATTCCGCAGCCACTAATGCGTAAAATTCCAATGTTGGTCCCAAGCCTGTTCCATCTTCTCCTTGAAATTCTATTTCAAGAACTGACTTGCGTCCTGCATGGAAATTCATAACTTGAATAGCCCACTCAAGAAGATTATTCCCCCTTGGAACTTTCACCCTTTCATGTTTTAATCTCCCCAGACGGAATTCATGAGGGTCATCTCGTCGGCTCCGGTTCCTCTCAGCGGTCGAATCTCTTTGATTTTGTAGCCAAACAATGGATCTAAACAAATACCAACAAAACAGATGGAGAGGCAATTCTTTTTACGCGTCTTAATGTTACTTTATGTTCTCTAACCTTGAAGTTCCAAAAGCTGTGCAACTGAAAAATACATTTCTAGTTTCAAATGGAAACAGCATAGGCGCTGAGTAAGTGAGATCTTCACACCAAGTGGGTAGAGCCCGACTGGCCAACACTAACGGATCTTGAACCTGTTGTACCAACTTGCTCGTAAGTTTCTTACTTATGAATTCATCCGAAGGGACGTAAAATCCTTTCATAAAATCCATTGGTATTATGTCGTCGTTGGCTTTGTTGGAGGCACTCAACGAATAAAGATGTCGGAGCAAATTCATCACTTCCTCTACACTGCAAACTGGCATTGTGATGGAGCATGGTGAAGGTGACATGGTACGACTTCCACCGAAGTTCGAAGTACATGTATCCAGGGATTCCTTTTCTTCGCTGCTTTCCTTTTCTTCTTTATAAACGATTCTAAAGAATAACCACACGGTTAAAATACCAGCCTAAAAGGGTTCGATCATTAAACAAAACGTGAGCAATTACGTGTATGTTGGCTCCCATATTCTTCTCAGCTTCTCTTGCTTGGTGCCTATCAGCGAGTTTTGGACAAGATCTTGGACAGCTTGGAAGATGGTTGTTTTTCTATTGCTTAAATCAAACTCGATGTCTGGAACCTGGCGATTAAGTTATAATTTTAGAAATTTATAGCAACGTTCAACATTTTGAAGTTATTAAATCTTTTAAAGTAACGCCATACTCCAGGTAAGTTTGGTCCACGAAGGATCAAGTGCAGCTTAGGTTGAGGTGCAATAAGATTTTCAGACTCATTGCGATTTTGCTCCTGAGCCAAGACAGTTGACTCTGCAGGGGGTGCCACTTCTATTTCACTTATCTGATTAACATTTGTGCGACCAGGACGAGGATCGAATGCAGGTATAAGGGCAGAAAACTGTCTTTTCAGTACAAACTCATCATCCCATGAACGCCTTTTTCCGGATCGAACTTCAAAACAATCTTCATCCTTCAAGTTCAAACCAACGAGTTCTCGAATAAAGCTCTGTATCATACTTGAACGATATTGCAATATTCTCTCTACCCAACGATTACTGTGCACATCAACAAAAAACATAAAGTAATTACACGTACCGCTTCCTCATACATATAATCATCCTCGTTCTCCTCATCATCATCATTTTCATCCTCAGGTAGCTCATCATCATCTTCCAACTCTGCAAGCAGCGTTGTGGTTCGGCAAGTTTCCAAGAAGTCCTTAAAGCATAGTAAAGAAACGCTCAATACAGCTTCATCCGATTCCCTATGTTTCTAATCAAAATACTTTCGATCAATATTCTTACCTGTTCACTGTCACTGGAGGTAGAAGTAAGACTCATAGTCAAAGCTTGACCCAAACCTTGTGCACCTCCACTGGATGCTGCCGCACCGGAAGCGTTTCCTGAGTTATTTCCAGCTGACAGACTAGGGTAACTTTGGGCAGTGCTGAGTAGCCCCCCTTAAAAAGTGAAAATTCGGGTCAGATATACACTAAATTTTAAATGTATTAAGATCCGGTTTAAAACCCACTAAACTAAAGAAAGATGCAGACATGCACAAAGCGATGCATTGCGCACTTATTGTATGCAAGTATAATACTAATAACAAATAGAGCGTTCTACCAAACAATGCCACTATCAACTACCATGAGCTGATACAAAGCACTTTTTCCTGCATCAAACAGATAATACTTTCATGGTGGTCAAAGGAAAGCTTAGGAAATCCAGCCAGAAGTTATGGAGATAGAAATTTACACCTGAATTGGAAAGCTGCAGTGGAACTAGTCAAATGAAAGAAACGTGTTCCTACAAAAAAAAGTATTGCAGTAACTGCGAGCTGAGCAACACATGACAATGCAGCATTCAATTTCAACGATTATAAGAGGTCCCAACCTGGAAAATTCGAAGAAAGTGCAATTCTAACAAGGCTTGAAACAGAATGAGGAGCACGTCCAAACAGAAAAGGATTGTTGGACTGAATTGGATTTTGTTGTTGATGATGATGTTGAGTTTGATGGAGACTCGGAGGGGGATTTGACGTGGGATAAGGATTAGTAGGATTGGATGGGGCTAGAAGAGTGTTAGCACTAGTGCTAGTGGTACCACCACTGTGTCCATGTTGTGAAACAGACGGGAAACGAGAACTATTAATTAGTGACCGTACTCTGGCTATAGCACTCAAACTATCAAAGAGAGAGGCAGAAACATTGTTTAAGTTATTATTTGGAGAGAGAGGTGATGAAAACACAGAGTTTGCAGAGGTAGAAAGGGATGATGAATCACTTGAGGATAAATTAGGTACAGATACACTTTTAGGATTGGAAGAAATAGTTGATGTTCCGGATGTGGTACAACAAACTGTAGTCGTTTCCCGTCCTGGAGCAACATGGCTCTCTGAACCTCTTCCAAAGACCCCTTTACTATTTGTCCCCAGCCAAGCTAAACATAATTTAACATTACAACGAAACGAAATGTTAATTTGAGCAACTAAAATTTACGAAAACAAAGTTTTATCTGTCTTTCGTAGTTCTGTGAAGTTGAGTTTACTTGGCTAATGTCAGTAAGATTTTATGTGACAAAAAATATATTAGGCTTCTTCGTACATTGATGCAAACCAGAACGGATAAAAACGCTGGCAACTTTGTCAGTGGCTCAAACCCAAACCTAATACCTATAGACAAGTCTACAAATGTGTCACAGAGTTCACTGCTACCTCCTTTGAAAATTGCAATGAGATTAAAACAAGGGTTTGCTGGTCATATCAAAAAGCACCCTATAACTGACCCTACCAATACCAACTGACCTGATCAACAGACCAGACCAGTAGACCAGTTACATTTAGAAACTTCGCGAATTTTGTCGATAACTGTACAAATTAAGTAATAGTTGCAAGGCTGCAAAGCCACCACCATTGCGCTAAACCAGAGCCAACTTCCAATAAGATACCCCAAAAGAAAACTGAACCGTTTACATGCAAATATGTGAAAAAGGTTTTATCGCTTACCCAGTGTTCTTCTGGACTTCCCTCCACCTGATGCAACGGCTGAACTACGATCTGCAGCAGACGCGTCACTTTCTTCCATTCTGATGTTCCGACGCATAGCTATCATTTTCATGACATCTTTTAAAGCTGGAGGTCCCATCACTCCAAGTTCCCCAAACTCAATCGAGCTCATATTTGAAACCTTCCCATGTGGTTTCGTGGCCGATGCAGCAGTTGAAGAAGAAGCACTAACACTAGAAGATCCACTAGCAATACCTTTGCTGGCCGATAGTACGGCATTCTTACCGTTTTTCAAACTGTTGAAAAATTCGGTATCATCATATGAAGTGCGATCAGAACTAGAAACTTCCATCTGAAATAAGCAATGGAATTCAATACAACCAATAAAAAAAACAATACGTCAAAATATGACGAAACTGTCTATGAAGTAATACCGTTTTGGAAGTGGTGGCTGGAACCACTGCAGTCTGGGGGCTTAAACTAGAAACTGGCAAGAAAGCTTCATCTTCACTTATCTCTGCTACGTTCATTGATAACGCGTTTGATTTTCCTATTGGAACTATGGTATTCCGTTCTTCGACTATGGTGGCTAAGTCTGAGACCGCTACAGCAGCTGCTGCAATGCTGCAAGCAGGATGAATATCATCCTGGCTGCTTATGCCAGCAGCAATATTCTCAAGAGTCAAGTCTGACTGTGCGTTGGACAATACTGATTCAGCCATTAGTTCTGCAACCTGAAAAATAATATCGGTATTAAAACGGTATAACCTTACTATACGAATATGTTTTATCCAGAAATCAAATCATACTTTGCTGACTAGAAGACTGTCGGCGGAAGACGCTTGTTCTGTAGACGCTACGGACGGCTTTGCATTATTGCCCTCCATTGCTTCAGGTAGACTAGAAGTGGAGCTGCATTTCCTACTTGTTAAAACACTGACTTTGCTGGTACTGCCACCTTCTCCAGACTTACATTTCTCTTTGACAGATCGCCCTAGAAAGGCAATACATATGATTTGAGCTGACCACTAGAAATTAGGATAAGATGTATCTGGTACGAGTAATCCAACAAACAATTGTATACCTGTAGTAGTTTTGGGACTGGTTACGGTATTAGATTCTGGGTCATAACCTGATGCCAACTTTAGATCGTACTTTCCTTCAGCCCCCATCCTATAAGAGTTGGAACCTCCGGCATCCCACGTAACGTCAATCCACCCATTATGCCATTCGCTAGTAATTGTTCCTTCTCCAGGTGGATTTCCATCTTGATCTCTCCATTTCCAATCGACTCCTCGGATAACTCTGGCATTGGCAGTCATAAATTTTAGCTGAGACCGTACTAGACGCCGTTGTTTCCGAATATTAGCCTCTTGCTCTCTCATTGCTTTTCCTAATGTAAATTCAGCATTTTTTATTCCTGCACACTACAAGAAAATGAAGTCTTCAACCTCATATATACGTACCTAAGTCATCACAGACGCCGGTAACTTTTCCATAGATTTCGAACCCAGACAAACTTAGGTAATGCGTTTGATTAGAAGCGTTCTTTCCTGATTGCTGCAAACGAATATGCCTCCACCCTTGTGTTTCACCTTCTGTTACAGAAATGGGCCACGTTGAAGTGCTTCCTGGTTCATTAAGATTACAATCTTCAGTATGAACCATTAAGTCATCCCAAACTATTCCATCTTTCGATGCTTGCATTTTCCAATTTCTTAACGCAGAGCGTCCATATCCTCGTGCATGTCGCAGAGTGTAGGCTGATGGCAGTAACCAAACCCCCAGATCAACAGAAAACCAAGCCTTTTTATCATCATTTGTATGACAGTTCAAGGCAGACGCATCCCGGCTCAGAATATCTTCCAGGCGACCATATGGAAGGTTTCTTCCTTCTGAAGAACTTACGATGACTAACCCATACTGAGCTGGATTAACCCATTCTGTGCTCGATCTGTTGAGTTGTTGAAATATTACGTCACATCTCTATTTTGTACATTTCAAAAGCATACAATAAAAATAAGCTACTTACTTTGAATTTGTACCAATCCAATATATCAGCCCATTTTCATCGAAATCTTGCTGATGGCGAAATACAACGGCAGGTCCTTCTTTCAGTTTTCTGACAAAGCTGAATGTAGATCTATCATAATCATACCTACAACAAACGATATTTTTCAATTTTACCCTTGGCATCGAATCATATAGTAAAAGTTAAAGTAAACTGATAAATACGCATTTAAAACAGTTAAAAAATTACCATTGTTTAGCCACCATCTTCAGTAAGTAACTTTCTAGCTGACCAACAGTGGTAAGAGGTTCCATTTTCAATGTTCTGCCAGATCGATCGATCAAGGAGCTTTCCGTTGTTGATTTTTCCAATCGAAAACGAAGCCTTCTTGTAAGGACTTGTAGTCCATAATTGGCACCAGAAGATTCATACAGAAGAACGGGCAACTTTTCGATGGTTTCTAATACCGAAACTAATTTTTTCACCAGGGCACGACCAGGATTGAGTTTGTTTCCATCAACTGTTCGCTCTTTTAAACTACTTTTCAGCACTTCGATTCTCTGTTGAAGCATCGCTAGTTGCCTACGACGGCTAGACTTTCCAAAAAATGTTTCATGGTCTCTCTCGTGATCGTAGGCGAAAAGGCGTATCAAAGCTTGTACGAGGCCGGAACTATGAAGCTCGTATGCGGAGACTAAACTTTCGTCTCGAAGTAAACGTGTCAGCTCATCTAGTGCTAGCTTTAATACTTGCTGCCACGATGCTGAGTCGTCGCGATGTCCGGTTTGCTAATTGTACAACAAGAAAGAGACATAATTAAACGCTACTTTATAAATATTGCTTTGCTTTACTACTTTGTAATTTTAACTTTAATATTGAGCGTACCTGTTTAAAGCAAGCTCTTTCAAGTTGTGCAACAATAGTACCAAGTTTAGCAACAACACCTCGAGGCTGCGACTGAGCTTGCTGGAAGTATCCATCATAGATTTCTTGAGCAAGAGTTCGAATCTTTTGCTTCAATGCTTCGTATTTAGATTTTAGTCGTTTTCCACGTTTTCCAACCCACCCAGTGGCAAACTCAGGTCCTAATGTAGTTTCTGCGGTAAATGAATGTCTAGTGCCCCGATTCGATTCAAAAAGGAAACCTGGCAGATCGTCTTTTAAAATTGTAGTTTGTTGCTGCCCATCAGTATTGAAAATTGATAGCTCCCCTTCTTTTTTACAAGACAGAGACCAATTGCCAACTTTCATTTGCCCAGCTGGACCTGGAAGGCTAAGAATGGGCTGACTCTGAACTCCTGGCCGGATTCCTGCCTTCGCTCTCTGTAGCTTTTCTATGAACTCACTGCGACTTTCAGAACTATCTGATCCACCTTCTGGACTTCCAGATGAGTACATAGTAGCCAACTTTCCATCCAATACAAATCGAAACCAGCCGTTACTACCGTTAGACAGCTCCAGAGCAGCAGCTTCATTCCATATATATAAACAGTCTCTTCCTCTGCAGATGCACCAATCCCTCCAATGGTATGGTTTTCCAGATACAACTTCTTTAGCATCGTCCATCACAATACCTTCAGTCTCTAATCTTTCCGGTGTTTCTTCCTTTTTTATTGACTCAGGATCGTTAGGACAAAGTGTCAACACTTTGACAAAGACTCCAAGTCGCGCAAAGTGTTCCACAAAAATATCTTGAGCCTTCACCATCAAGTCTTTTATCATCATGAGTATTAATAAATGCCCATCATCATCCTCCTCATTATCAAGCACCGCAGCAATGACTTCAACCAAAACAGTACCAAGGGCGTAGGAGGGTGCCTCAGGAGAACACAGGTCGATTAATAGTGCAGATGGAATATAATGGATCATCTTTTTGATTAAATTTAAGCTGGCTCGACTGTAACGAAAATATAATTATTCAAGTTTTCCTCCTCAACAGCCAAAATAATAATCCTTAATATAGCACATGCTGTGAACATCCGTACCGTACTGCGGGCACCATTGTTGAGTGGTACGTCGAACAAAACAGTGGAAGGAGTCGCTGTAAATAAAATGGAGCCATTTCTGGATCACCCTTGGGTTCCAGGGGTAGATCTTCACATTCCGATTTAGTTCTTTCCCTGCCAATCTCAGCAGGAACCATCCATTCCCCTGGAGATTGCAAAATCGTAGCCACTTCACGGTGACCTTCGTCGTTTCTTTCTCTGGCTTTATCTAACGGTGTTTTTCCGTCTTCATCCTACACGACAGGCATTGAAAAATGAGATAACTTAACTAACAGAAAAGCTAACTATTTGTACGTTAATTTGCTATACCCGAAGATCTGGATTGGCTCCATGTTTCAGCAGAACTTTCGCAATAGCCGGCCTACCAAAACAAGCTGCATAATGAAGCGATGAAGATCTCTGTCCTTTATTCACATCGGCTCCTTTTTCACACAAATACTCCACCATTTCTTGGGTACCAAACGCTGAAGCCCAATTCAACAATGTTTGGCCAACATCATCCATGAAATTTACTTCCACTCCTGCAAAAATATAACGTTAACATTTACTAGCTGAATAAAAGAGTTAGAAGTTCAAAAGTAATCAACTTTACAGTACCTCCACTTTCAATGGCTTCAATCAATGCATCTGTATCCTTGCTTCTAATACAATCAATCAGCTGTCTATGCGTTTTTTCTCCAGACGTGCCTTCTTGCCTTCGTAGACTAGCCAATCTTGCACTGGCAACACTTCCAGGTTTTGGCAATGCCTTTCGGCCTTCAAACAATAGCACCAACAGCAAATCAACTAGTCTCATGGTATCTAAAACGCATCTTTCATCTCCTTGGAGTGCCTTTTCTAAAGCCTCTGGTAAGTCAGATCTCAGCAAATCCTTATATTTAAATTCAAAAATTACAATCGTGAACAGTTACATAAATAGGAATTGTTACGGCAAACAAAAATAAGTCTTTACATGAGTTATTGAAGGGGATCCTCGGCACAATGTAGACAATAAACTAATTACAGTTGAAACGGTGGCAGTGTTCTTTCCTTCATTCGGCGTGTTTGAAGTTGATGAAACTCCGCTGGCACCCATCGAAGCTGCATTAGGAGTTCCACTACTGATATTCATTCCATTAGCACCAAGGGAAGATGACATTTTGGTCAGCAGATCTTTCACAAGCCCATGCTCAGCTAATGGTGCTGGATCAACGCCCCGACGAGTAAATCGATCAGACAATGATGCAAAGCAACGTAGAGCCCCATCCGCTACCTGTGATCAATACAATATTTTACACCTCCAAAACAATATATTACCAAAACTACTTTAGGAATTTGCATCTTATATTAACGTACATGATTATCCTCATGTCTCAACAAGGTTGACAAACTCTCAACGCAAGATGCTAGGGAGGGATCTTGCGGTTCCATTTTAGAGCAAAGTCGGGAAACCACGGACATTGCTGAGTGTAAAGTATCCTTGTGCACCACATTTCCACTATCACGAATAAAAGTAAGGACGCAATTCAATCCGCCACCTTCGAAAACAGCACCGGCTTCACGAGTGCATATCAACTCGAGTACCTATAATGCATGAGTAAAACCCAGTTATTTATAATAAATCAAATAGTTTTCACATTTTTAATAATAAATGTTTGCGTATTTACCTTTACGCACTGCTCAGCTAGGTCTTTAGAAGTTCTGGAGCAGATTTCTGCTACCACCAACCGATTGCAAATTGCTTTCACAGCCCCTTCGACAGATACAATTCTTCGAGTACATTCAGCAGAAACATCGAGATAATAAGTCAGCGCTCTAGCAGTAACCTCTAAAACTGACTCAGTAGCAGTTTCATCCAAGAAAATTCTACAAAGAGCTGGAAGAAACGCTCTAGGTGGGCAACTGCATAAAACATCAAGAAATTAATACATGAAACATGCCACAAAAACATCCCTACATTATTCAATTATTCTTTTAATTTCAATTACCATTCAAAACAACGGTCAACGTTGTCTGACATCAACAACAGCATACAAAGTTGCTCCAGAGCTATTAATTGCATATCTCTTTCCTCTCCTTGGCCAATGCTCAGCCATTCAAGAAGAGTTTCTGGATCCACTACGTCCGCCATTATGAATTACTGAAATCAGAAGGTTACACCATTGATACAAAATCACAACAAGGTAAATTAAAAATTAAGAAGTCATCGTTAAAAATGGGTCTATTTTCAATTAATGTAAAAGTATGACAAACATATTTATGAACGAGGCGCTCTTTAGACTATGCTATCAGAAAAATGGATTTTTTTCAAATGTCTACACCATGATAATTGACAAACCACAAACATACTGTGACTGTCATTTTAAATTACAGCACTTCAGTAAATCTAAACCTGAATACTTTTCCTGGTTACAAAGCCCTGTTAACACATTCGTTCACACAGTAAAAAAAACTGATCCCTGCCTTTATCACTTTACAGCTATATGGGTGGGAATTAAACCTAACCTGAGCCAAGCAAGCACAACTTACTATACAAACACATGGACTAGGCACCAACCACAAAGTCATTTTACTCATCCTATACCGAGAGCAAGTATTCTTGCTACTCATCATAAGGATCCTTAGCAGCAACCAGGCAAATTTAGCCAATTCAAAATTTTAAACCCCATGTATTTCATATTTTCGTATAGTAGTAACGTAGTAATTGGACTCTTCCCAATTCACAAACTTGTTTTCGTAATAGAGCCAAGTTAGGCGGCCACCATGCAACTTTGCAGAAACTGCACGAAAGAGTATGCAAAATGCAAAAATCAATTAAAACAACGAACGAACAGTTAGCAAGTTGCAGTTGCAGTAGTAATAAAGTTACACAGACAGGACAGGAGAGTCAGGAAGCATTCTCGCTTTATTACGTACTTCTGGTTGGTGGCCTGTTTTCTTTTTTAGGCGTACTAAATATTCCATCTTATTCTATGCTGAAAGCTAACGCAATGCAAAATTTACTATTGTGCATAATATATCAAATCCAAAGAAGTTTGAGTCTGACATTCATGCATGCATTTCCAAAATGCACTACGTTACTCATAAGACATTGCCATTAAGTTGTAAGTACGCTATATAGCATAAATTAATTGGTACCAAAACAGTGTACTGTACCATGTAGTAATTACCAAACGTATTATATTTGGTTTCGTGTTATATTGCTTGACAAGGCACAAAGAATTAAATACGCACACAAAATCGTGACACATTTGCAAGTTTCATATATATTGACTTGTTTGCGGCTTTATATATGACGGATGACGGAGTCTCCGAAACTTGTGAAATTGACACTAACGAAATCAACCATGCCCATGAAAGTCATTGCACTATCAAATGCTTACCCAACCAAATTGACACAAAAATAAAATCCCTAGAGCAGCTTCACAGTTAACAGAATATAGCATTGGAGTAGTGAGGGAGAATATAGCCAACCGAATGCGACGGCAAGTTATTAACAACGGTACTTTTAGCGAGAAGAGAACTTTTTATTGCGACCTACTGACTGACTATACAAGAGGTACTGGTTTAACTTGAGTTACTTAAATCCCTTTTAAAAGTTTACGCTAAAGCTGAATGTTGGCTGCTACTGCTACTCCTAATTTTTGCTCTAAATACGACGCACATTTTGCTTTCTGTTCTACGCAAAATTATAATTTACTCAGACACGACAAAACAAATCAAAACATATTTAAGCAAGCAAGAATAAGAATCAAGGAAGGCAGTAAGGGAGCACCGTTTTTTTGGTATACATGAGGAACACTAAACGACTAAACCACACATGCCAAAATTCAAAACATTAAAAAGATCCTCCTAAGACTACTTATCTTCTTATCCTTATCTCCACACGGCCGTTGGCCGTTGTTAGAACAAATTGCAATATAAGCATTTTACAGCATCCCTTACGTAAAAATAGCAGCAAAAATGTAGGATAATAAGAAGATGGGAAGTAAAATTAAATATCATCAAAAGCACAACTTAACGTTACAACTTCAGTACTACATCCCACTCATCAACAACTCTGCTACAGGTTCAGACAGAGTTTAGTTGATGTTGAGCTTTAAAAGGTAGTCCTTTATTAAATTTTAAATGTTAAAAAATTTTAAGGCTCGTTAAACAACTAGTCTTTGACTATTGTTGGTTGCGATTCTTGCTAAGCTATTTATTTTTTATTCGGCTTTAATAAATAGTAATTGATAGATTCTATTAAATTGCGTGTCCCTGGTTAAAAACCAACAATAATGTATTATCTATTATATGTAGTTGAATCCAGTTTATGACAAGTTAATAAAGGAAAGTTTCAAAGTATCGATTCCGAAGACGATATTTCCAGTTCTATAACCCCCTCTAAATAATTTCTTGTTTCTCCTACGTACATTTCCATGTTGCAAAAATTAAAAATCCCAATCTTAAGCGAATTCCCAATTCTTCTAACCGATAATTAAACCAGAAAATAAGGTACTTACTTCCCTCCTCAAACCCTCCTGATTCTATTTTTGACACTTACTTCAAAATACAAATACAAATCCTTCGTAACGTAACGGATACGTTACGTGGACGTCGAGTAATAATTATAAGAAGCAGCAAGGACCCTCAGCCCTCAACCTTTTAACTTTCTCTAAGTTAA
>JAQFZX010001675.1:0-26268 GCA_034682405.1 Hydroisotoma schaefferi | reverse complement strand
AACTAATCCACGTCATTTAATAATAATAATAATAATACCTGCCCTTACTACTACTACTATTACTACTACTACTACTACTATTACTACTACTATTACTACTACTACTACTACCACTGCTACTACCACTACTACTACTGCTACTACTAATTCTAAAGACGGATTATTTTATTGATTCCGAGTTTAAAGTTCCTTTTGCACTAGTACATCATCAAGGCTAATAAGTTGTATTCCAAGTGGAACAAGAGTTCCCTAGTTTTAGTTTTCTGTATGTATGGAGTAGTTTTATGTTATTTAGTATCAGTCTTTCCATGTGAGGATCATAATCCCCTCTGAAATGTCATAATCATTACCCATCGTATCGTGACTGTATGATGGTATTTATTTATTCGTTTTCATTAATCGTGCCTTTCCTAACTGGGGATTTAGGGGTGGTAAAACTTTGCTTTTATACGTATTATTTTACACAAGTAAAGCAATGTCTCGTAGCAGAAGAGAGATATTTTGGGTACTAATAATAGCCCAGCAAAATGAGAAACTTGGGGATTTAGTAAATCTCAAAGGGGAAAGAGTTGGTATTGCTTGAAGGGAGAATTTTAAATACAAACTGTAGATGCCATCTCACGCCTGTAAGATTTCAAAAAATGTTCCATTTCTCAGCAAAGAAAGTTTGAATAAAAAATCTCCGTTGGTTATTTAGCCATTCAGTGAGTGGAAGGGGAAGGATTTTACGTAACCGGTTTTGTACCACGAGCCGAACAAAAATTGACCTTGTTCGCCACGTAATAATTTGGATTTGTATCACATCCACGTATTAAGTAAGTATCCTTCTCATACCGACCAACCCATGCATACTTTACTCAAGTACTGACTGACTTTACAGTCTGTAGTTTATTGCCTTGTGCACAGGAAGTAAAAATATTATTAGAACGCGGAGATGAAAGAGGTAGCGAAAGTAAAGAAAGTACTGGAAGAAGTACTGCTGGTATTTCTTTGTGGTTTTGAGCTTTCCCTTTGAACTATGCGTACATACTTAAACTGCAGATAAAATGCATGTGTCTTGTATAAAGTCAAAACAAATACCATTATGTAGGTTTTGCCAATTTCAAGAATAAATTGTAGGATCTCGTTATGGGGAAAGTACTGTACTAGACCCTTCCTGCATTTGCTGATGTGATCTCTAAAGTGACTGTGTGAAGCTTTCATTTTATTGCCAGCTTTTTGGCTAAGGCTTCTGCTGTGCGTGGCGAAAAAAGGGAAAAATTTAAATGTCCTCATAATACTACTTTGCATTTCGAATGAGCCTAGATGAGATGGCAAATACCCAAAAAGGGGTTAAACTTATCTAGTGCTCATGAATATGGAAGGACTATCCTACGTAGAACTGTTGATGATACTTTACTAATAAACCATATGTGAACACACATGAACTCCTACAATACTTTAGAGTGAAAGTCAGATGCTTTCTCTAGCAAGGTTGCCTTAAAAGTTAGCTCAAACTTTCACATAATGTTATGAATAAGTGAATGAGTGTGCATTCATTCAAGTTTTATTTGTACAATTCTTCATACGGAAGATTAAAAGGAGGATGATTCTGGTAGTGGTTCTGGCGTGGATATTTATGGGAGTGAATAAAGGAGAAAATTATGGTCGCAATATTTGGTCGGCTTCGTTTGCCACAGAGAGACTTTATGGATCTAAACAGGCAGAATATGGAATTATGGATGCTTCCTTACAAATTCAAAATTTATAGAATTATATTTCCTTCCTATATCCGTCCACAATTAAATTCTTTTCATAATATCAGGCTCGCAGACTGCAAGCCTTTAAGCTTAGGTTGGGATTTAGAATGCAGTGTAAAGTTCTATTTTCGAGGCCTTGCAAAACCAACTGGCCGTAAGCTAATGGTGTATTTTATCTACAGAAGTCGCTGCATGGTTGGAGTTACCAAGCATAATGTGAGCTAATGCATAAAGACATTGATACTTATAAGCTCGAGTAATATATTAATCTGAAAATGAATTATAAAGGGGTACAAACGGTTGTAACGTTTCCAATTATATTATCATGCTAATAAAGTGAACTCATTCGGTGAAATAATTGTCCTCTTTGATCTGGAAATAGTCCCCAAGCGGTATTTTGTAAATGGATTGGTTTGTAGGTTGGATCTGACTTGTTTAATGTTTGGTTTCGTTTGGTTGGAAAGCTTTCAATTAAATTCATGGGTATAAATAAAATAAAATAAATTAATGGAATGGTAATGCTATGAATAATCCCATTATTCGCATCAAGCCATTCATTTTTCGGCTAATGTATTGATATTTTCATCATTTTGTTAGATATTTCATTGAATTAAGGGTTTCGAAAAGTGGTTATAGAATCTACTTCTCCAGTCAGTACTTCAAATTGTTATCCAGAAATTCTGGATCGTTACACAATGAAATGGTTAAATTTAACAAACAAGATTTGTGTTTATAAACTGTACATTTTATTTTTTGAAACATGATCCAAAGGTTGAGACATAGGATGATAAGATCAAAAATATTTAAACAGATATATTTTTTTAGACTAGTTTTACATAAATATTTCCATCCTCCCTCCTTACATGCCTGCATATGTTCAAAACTTTTCCAAGGAGTGGATACAGTTTTTGCACATCAGCGAGCTCTTCCCTTCCTGATGTCAGTGCCTAAGTCTCCTTGAGAGAAATATGGCCAGACTGACTTGAATTTGGTTTGGGAGCAAAAACCAAGGAAATATATTATAACTAACCCCGCACCGGGTAACCGACCGGGTATCTAGGCGGATGGATGGGCGTATTTTTAGATTAGATAGCTATCCTTATCCTTTCTTTCGCCTCGTCTGGTGGAATCAAGAGCTAGGTGGTTCGTGGTTAGTTTTCTGTATACATTTTGATCCTCTGTCTACCTAAACTATCTTGGGGATGGGACGACAAGATGGTACTTTTTACAAATTCGTATTATATAAAGTGTAGACGGATGAGAGGGAAAGTTTGTCCTCGTTGGAAGTAGTCAAGAATGATATTAATGCATGCATAGGTAGGGATAATGTAAGTAAAGGTTCGGCCTCCTCCACCCACTAGACCGGAGGATATGCCAACATAAAGAAAAGGATTTCCGAACCATTTCCTTTGTTTTATGCCACTCCTCTAAATGTTATGACAGATGAATCTCTCC
Organism: Hydroisotoma schaefferi; assembly: GCA_034682405.1. Lineage (NCBI taxonomy): Eukaryota > Metazoa > Arthropoda > Collembola > Entomobryomorpha > Isotomidae > Hydroisotoma > Hydroisotoma schaefferi. The sequence goes on along the minus strand of JAQFZX010001675.1, from coordinate 23,074 downwards.
GCTGCCGAATGATTTGTGTCTTTCCCTATGTGGAACTGCTTAGCTCTAGTTTAGCCTGTAGACGCTGGGTTGTGCTTTGTGCATTTAGCTTTATTCTGTATAAATTCAACTAAGCTATATATACATGAGGAAGTAAAAGCTGGCAGGGTAAAATGTTAATATGCAAAGTCTTTGGCTGGAAAAGCTAGGTTGGTTGCTGGATCGTTTTAATATTAATGCTATTAATGCATGCAAATATGACGTAGTATTGGTAGGCTAAATTACAAGGATCTAAATAATGTGGTAGTAGAAAGGACGTTTTGTATGCAATAAACGACTGGAATGGTCAGTAATTATTATTCGTACATAGAAGGAGAAGCTAAGTTGAGATGAGAGATATTTATTCAAGTAAGAAGGTAGACCAAATAAAATTATTATTATTATCTTGAAAAATAAAGGAAGTATAAAATTCGATTAGAGGATATCCTGGAAGATTATTTTATGGATTATGCTAAGTTATTATTCTTTTTACACCTGGCTAAGGTGCTACTGTTTCGTACTTACGATATTATATCTAATAAGACCTGGAAGGAAATAATTGTTAGTCAAATACATAAAATATTCTAAATCTAAGCGTATCGAATTATTCTTATTTGAAATCTGGCACTAAAAATAATATCCATTTTAGATTATAAATTCACTAATTAGTTATTGTATTGCATTTGCTCATTTAAAATTTGTTTCAGGATCAAGAGCGAAGTATAAGGAACTGAAGTAAAGAATATAATAGAAAGGGCCACCAAAACAGACAGGCGGTGGTTTAGGTACTTTTTACATTCAGTAGCCGGAATTTAGTAACTCGCAAGTCAGTAATTAAATTGGATGGTTGGAGTTGGCTCGGGAAACAATAAAAAAAGTCCAGGGGAAGCTGTAAAGTAAACATTAATGCAAACTTCTCGAATTTCAGTTCCATCATCCCTTCTAAAAATTTTATGAAGAGCTCGACGAACATGAAACTCTCTCTTGGGACATATGAATGAAAAATCTGTCTCAAAAATTAATTACTTGGGAATGAAGTTGGTTAGAAAGGCTGAGAATCCTACCACCTTACAACATAACGCTTTTTAAACTTTTCTCTGTGTATGCATAAAAACGAGTGGAGTACTTATTCAGTCTCTGAGAGCTTTAGTCAAATTGTGGTCAAATCCTCGTTTGGAACTGGTTTGAGTTTTTGTTAATCAACCTTACTGCTACCACTACTTGCTAGCTGGGACTGACTATAAATACCATGTTAAAATCTGCATTTTCCACTTATGTACAAGGGTGGAACTCAACCTTCCGGTTGGATCGTAGGCAGGAGAGGTGAAAGAAAGAGGTTTACAGTTTTAAATTGAATTCATCAACCCTTCCCCATTCTATTCGCACTACTTTTATGCATAGCGGTTTTAAGGATAAGGCATCAACGGTAAGACTTATAACTAGTTTCACTGTGTGTCAGGCAAGTACATTTTACTTACTAAACTTAAACTCTGACCTGACGGACGGATGTTATCACAGAACTAATTTCAGGTTTAAAAAATGCATGCCTCTTCTCTTCGTCTAGAATTCTATACATCTCATGGCCTGCCTGTCAGACTGAACCAAAGTAATTTAGAGTTTGCAAACCTGCTGATTAATTCAGTTGGATAATTTCACGGAATTTGCGTAGGCTAGTTCTAGTTTATATTCGATGTTTAATTATTCATTTCTTCATTTAGGAATGGACAAGGTATAGATTGAAAAAGTAATACTTTGGTTAAGTACTATGTTTAAAGTTTGTTCTGGAGTGAAACTTAACGTTAACTAACTTTTGCATACTGATTAACTCATAGCGGGTATTCTGAGGTGTTTAGCTGTATTTCATTTGATCTAAAAATAGCAACGTAATAAGCTGAAAAAGGGGAAAGCATATCGTTAATTCTTCATGTATAAAACAATTTTTCCAAAATTATTTTCCAAATTTCCCTTCGTTGACTTCACTTCTTAAAAAGTTGACCCTAAGCCTGAGTAGACCTTCTTGAACTTGGAACTTGGGCTTAAATTCGGCTTGTGATCTGAGCAAAGCTCATTCATCACTCTTCGTTTCCCTTTGATCAATCTGAACAGTTTTGTAGGAAAGGGTTAATCATACCTTCTGGCCCTTGTCTTCATTTATCTTATCTCTTAGGAATTGAGCAGCTAGCTCTTCTTGGATTTCATTTCTTTACCACGCACTTTCTCAGTCTTCAATAAATACTTACTTTAGTTTGGTACACGGTGCAACTACAGAGTAAACTGGCTCTCAGTAATGTTGTGAGCTTAGTGCCCAGTTGAAAAAGCACATAAGAGTCAAGAGGAGAGAAAACAAACTATGATCTCCCCTCACCAAGTTCCCTGGCAGTTGCTTCCTTAATTAATTAACAAATTGCATCCTTGCTTACTTACTTCCTCGTCGACTTATTTCCTACTTGTGCGTGTTTCATGCTTTGCTCGTTGTAAGTAGTGCACCTCATTGGGTCTATATTTTTTTATTAGTAATAGTGTAGGCACAGGAATAGAAACAATCCACATGGGAATTTTTTTCAATACTTTCCTTCCTCATTTCTACTCCCACCCACCCGCTCTATTAGCTCAATCATCAGCTTGATAAAGGCTCATTGGTAGGAATTCATACAGATGCAAGCTAACTTACAGACTTTCATTATCAGTTGTGGTATAGCTATAAAAAGGACGGTACCATATATCATGGCGCATCTACAGGTAGGAATTGAGTAGAAGTAAGTGCTATGTGAATAAAATATGTGTTTACTTTACTGGAGTAATGTTCCGTGTAATTACTTCCTTCTTTGGACACTGCCGTGCGTGCATAAAGGAAGTTCTTTTTTATTAAAAAAAAGAACAAAGGAAGATGTGGATCTTGTATTAAGTTTGAGTGAGAGAAATAACTTTTTACTTTGTGGCTAGCTAATTCCTTTGGGAAATGGACTTAACTGGTGACTGTTTTATTTATATATTTTATATCTCCCTACCTGGACCTGATTAACATGTTAATAAATAAAGCCTTGCTTTCTCTGCATTAGTAAAGGGCAAGCTGTTTCAGCCATTTGGTTTGTACAGTCAGTGATCGTTGGATTTGGATAGTGGTTGGTTGGAAGTAAACCACCATGTCTTTGATACCTTTGACAGTAAAATATTATATTATAGTTGACTATACGAACAGGAAATGGGGTTTAAAAAGTTGTACTTAAAATCTTGTACGGATTCCTTTAGAATTGACAAATTTTCATGGTTCTTTATTATGAAATAATTCAAAATATACATACATTCATCGAGTCCTCTGCCTGCTCTCCCCAACCAATCCTTAAACTCGATTGATACGAATAGATACGATAAAATACCATAGCCCATGCTTACCCTTATTTAACTTTTTAATTGCATGCATTGTAAAAAGATAATTTGATCCGAGAGGAAATAAGCGGTGAAAGTGCATAATATATTTTCCTTTTATTAAGTGAATAAGGAAGAACTACCCTAGAAGCGACAAAATTATTTCATGCTCATTCCCCAAGCCTTGTGCTTCTTGTATGTATATTTCTATTCAATAAAACAACCTAATACCTCCTCCTCCGTTGTATTACTTTCTGTGTTATCAAACAGATCCAACTGGGTGGGCCATGTCAGCCCCTATTCTCTATCTATACATATCTCTATTTCATTCATCCAAAAGGAATACTAGGAGCTTTCATCCCCCTCCATTTCCCAAGTTAAACGAACTCTCTGGCTGAAATCTTTTTCATACCCACACTTCCTCTAGAGCACATTATATTAAATTAAACTTGTATCCTAAACTGCTAGTAGTAGTAAACCATGTGTAATGTGTAAAGTAACGGGAGATAAGGTTGAGATAAAGGTTGCCACCGGTGCGGTACTAGTCCCTACAGCATGGATTGCATTGCCATAGGGAAAGTAATCTATAGATGGGAATCGGCAGGGATGAAAATATGAGAAAGTGGGAGAAAGTATGACTGATCTATATAAATCCGGATTCCGGGTGTTGAGTTGAAAGCATTAGGAGCCAGGCCCTCGCCAGCTCTCCCCGATCATACTATTGACTGTATTATGATTTCTTTATATGATGATACGCTTCTAGCCACGCTAGCAGAGGCAGGAGCAACCTCCGGATGTATGGATAAGAGCCTTGAGTAACTAACAGAAGCAAGTAATAGTAACTGGTTCCTAAAGTAAAGGGGGAGAAGAAAGACGTTTTATCCAAAACCAAAAAAGCTCTCAAAGTGCACAACCGAACCGATAACTTTCCCATTTCTTTCTCCACCATCGTCCCTACTTCTTCTGCTAGATATAGTACTGAGTATTGGCCTCGACTTGCTTTTTCTCAGCTTTAAATCTTTCTAACATGTCTATAAAGTAATAACATACATTTTATTATGAGACTGTTTCCTGGAACGATGAAGAAGAAACAAGAAAAGATCCGCTCTAAGAAAGCTGGTCTTATATTTTATGCGTGTGGGCCATTTCTTATAATATTTCAGGTTTCAGGGGTTGGTTACAAGACTGGAGATTCTTTTATACCAATTTTTACGCAAAAGAGATTGAAAACTTGAGAAATCTCCTAGTTCCAGTTTACAAGAAGAGAGCCAGAACCGCCTGAGAACTTTGTCTTGACCCCATCTGTCAAAACAGACAGGGAGGAGATAAGAGTCGGCAGCAAGCCTCGACTAGTCTACTAAAATAGTAATATTATTAATACTTCTTAACGCCCTTCACTCTCCCGTGTACTCTACTTGGCTTTGGTCTGGTTTGAGATGATAATAAGCTCTCTCATATCTTCTAAAAGTCTCTTTGTAAAGCAAAGTACAAGTGAAGGGCTAAAATATGCAGGGATTTTGTAAGATACTAATAAGTAGACTACCTAAACCAGAGCAGAGATAAGTAAGCACTGAGCTTACTACTAGTCAAGAGAAGTGGGGTGTCGAGAATTTCACTAGGTTCTACAACTCCTAAGCTGCTGCTGGGTTACTTTTACTTACGATTGAGAGATCATTCAGGCTTTACTTAATTTGGGGGGATGGTCAGTCATCCCTACCATTAAAAAGATGATGCAATGGTAGAAGAACTGCATGGAGTTTGGCGGACAAAGAGTTGACTCAAGAAAATGGAAATGGTTTACGAAATGGAAAAGTAATGTTAGTTTTATTAAGGGTTTTAATGTATAATGGAATAATTGTGGTCATGGGTGGTGGCTTGCAGTCGAAGTAAGTTCTAAATTCACCTACACTTAAAAGAGTAAAAGCTTAAGACGTGGGAATGATGATGAGAGGCCTAAAATAAGAATCGGAGGGAAAGGCTGGAAGAAAATACAAAATGTGTAAAAGGGGGTTCAAAGTAAATACAAACAGAGGAGTTGAGTGGACTTAAGTCAAGTAAACTGGAAGATGGTGAGATGAGAGCACTTAGAGATCCAGTTTAGATTTCATTCTCTTGATTTTAGAAAACAAGTAGGGAGATTGTGGATGTAAAAGTGCAGGAGTTTGTATACACAGAGGGAATGGGAATGTAAGCTGCGGTTTTGATTTCAGCTCTCGAGAACCGTCGTCGTTCCTGTTACTTTTTCAGTGGATGAAAGAAACCTTTGAAAAACCTTGGGGCTTTTTTGGCCTTTCTTCAGTCTTTTTCTTGAAGTTTGAAATTAAAAACTCAAAGAAACATAAATCCATTGAGGAAGTTGGGTGAATTATCATAGAGCAAACTTTTGATTTGAAATGGTTGTATTTTCGAAAGGTTTTAATTTTGTAGTAAAAATAGAACTGTCAAGGAATTCTGTCCACGTAAAAGCTTGCAGATGACAATAATCAATTGAATAGAACAATAAAATAAAGTTTTCTTGCAGAGCTTAAAAATGTCTTAAGTTTAAAAACAAACTAACGTAAGTCCTCTGAAGAAAGTAAGCAAATCCTTTAATTTCCTTAGTACAAACTACAGATTTTTTCAACACTAACTTCTAAAACATTTGCAACTTGTTTTATGGTCAAAGAAAACAAAGACTTGGAGGGAATACTGCTAATGAAACACATGAAGTCTACGTATTATGCTTTCACTTGCTATCAAATCCCCTTCATCCCCCTGGGAAACACTTATCTTAACGTATCCACTAAAACTACAGTTTATTTTTAGGTACAACTCATCTTCACCAGTCTAAGCATTTCTTTATTTTTACAATCTTCTTGAGACAATGCCAGATCAGAAGTCGACAAGAAAACAAATGTTACCATTTAGTAAAGAAAAATCGCATTCTCTATCATACTTATATTGTATGATAATGTGTACAAAAGAGGCTACAGATGCATGTAGGATATCTAATGTAGCAATAGCATCAGTCAAGAAGTTAAATCTCCATTACTTTGTCGAAGTGGAAAAATCCAAATTCCATCCTGAAGGCATCTTAAAAACATCTCCACAACTAACCATTTCCCATCCATTCACTGTGATAGAACTTCTTCATGGTCACTCAATGTATAGCAGTGTCTTGAGTCTCACTAACACTAACAACTAACAGTCCTTTCTCCGGTTCGACATCCACCCTTATCCCAAAAGCTTTCTAAAAATGTCATCGGACTTTCTTTACCATAAAACTTTTCGAATTCTACATCACATTACATTACAAACTTCCAGCTATCAGTTCATACTTTATTCTGCCCGTATCTAAAGAGGACTACCCTCTAGAAGCGAATAACGCTGAATAAAAATGCATTCTCATCCCCCGAAAAAAACTTTCTCCCCTTCAGGGCTTTTGAGCCTCTTAAGTTGAAAAACTTTTTCCCTTATTATTTTCCAACAACACCAGCTCCAAAGTCCTTCAAGGAAGATATAAGTAGAGACATGCAACAAGGCAATACAGGTTGCAAAGTAAAGGTTACCTCGTAGTTGGATACACCAGTTAGACTGTCTCTGGTGACGAAGACTGTTACGTGATGTGATGATGCGTTGACAAAAGTGTAAGGGAATGCTGCACTAGGAGAATACAATGCGTAATAGATAATGAAATTGAAGATGTTGAACGATAAGATGAAAAATATAGAAAAAAAGTTACAAGCCCTCTTTTGTGGCCTCTAGCTATAAAGAGACATCAGTGAAATGTTTTTGTTCCACGGTATTTTCGAACGGTATACTGTGTAATGGGTGACATCAATGATACAAGAAAAAAGATAATGCACTCATTCCTATCCTCAAAATGCAGTAGTAAATAAGTAAAAGAAAGATCGTTGGACATAGAAAGATGTACTTTGTTAATGATATCCATCCCTAGCAAGCTGCAGTGCAGAGATCACGGTCACTCTGTCCAGGTTGATGTTGATCTCCATCTGTGACCACGGCTTACAATATCCTCTTCAATAATGGACGTACAAATGGACAGGCCATGTAATACCCTCATCAATGTCTTCAATACCTACCTAGGACAACGAGCTGCAGCTAAACAAACCTACCCTTGTTGCCTGCCGGCTTCCAATAATGGTAATAATAATAATAATAATGCAATGCCACAGTAGGGCTAGAACTACATAGTAAGTAGCAGTACAGGAAAAAGGACATCAGCATCTAGAGATTACGGTCTGAAGGGCATAGAAATGTCTATCCTGAACAATGGAAAGTGACCACAGTGAACTGGGAGTTTCTAAACACAGATAGTAGATATCGGAGACAGGTTATCCGAATTTTGGAGTACATACATGTACTATATTAACCATCCAGGGTGAGTTAAGTTATAGTTTGGCTTCTTGACTTTCACTCCAAAGGTTTTTTTGTACAACAACCAGACAGCAACCATGGAGTAACAACACAGGAGGGCAGAGTAATTTAATGTGATGTAATGTAATCTGATATGATGCTACTTTACTTACTTTGTGGTTTTTCCCCTTGGCTCATCTAATCTTTTACTCGGTGGCTTCTTTTAGTTTCTTTGCACTTTCAACTACTACATGGGTTTTCTAGTTCTTCTACGGTATGTCTACGTATGTATTATTATATATTATGTCTAGAAAGAGGATGAATTGCTTGGTGCATGGTTCGTTGTGTGGTTTGGGTGTTTTTATACAAACACATACATACAAGATTTGTTATTTAGAAGAGAAAGTCCCAAACCCCCTCTTGACTTTTCTATTGCCTTTTATCTCATCTGTCTCCGAGGAACGTAAACAAAATTCTTTTCAACCAGTTTTGTTTAGAGATAGTAGTAGTTAAGGAGTGTTATGTTATAGCAGTTGGTATTTTGCTTGTTTAGTATTCTATACAAATGGGATAAGAAGAGATGGGCTTGGTGGTTGGATGGGTTAAGTAGAAAACCGAGTTGAGTCTTGAATTTTAAGGCATTAGAAGACGATGGACATTTTGCTGCCTTGGGTATAAATCTTTCATGGTCAGATGAAACAGGAGATGCGCTATTAAGGATTTTATAAAATATAACATTAAGACGTTTTTATCTTCAGAAAGATCGAGCCGTTTCAAGAAAGCGGTGTTAGTTGCAGAGGGTGAAAGGTTGGCGTTATAAGTGGTACAAGATGACATTATTGTGTTGCCGTTTCGATGTTTTTGTCTTCGTCAATTTTTTTAACTGTTTCAGAAAAGGTTTTTTTTTTTATGTGGTTATTAACTTAAATGATACCATCAATGGGAAAGATGCTTAAGGTACTAAACTAAAACTAATGTGTTATTATACGGAATTACTGGTGCTCAAATTGAGTTTGGAACACATTAAATTATATCCATAAGTCTCTTTTTGTGTGTTAGATAGTATTTCTGTAAGGTAGTTGTCGAAGCTTAGATCATCCAAAATAAATAAATGCTACATTTTCCTTTATTTGTACAACACCTTAAACAACTTATGTAAATAGCATGAAATGTGTCTTTTCTACTTTCTTATGTAAATATGGGTGACACTACTATCGGTTATCACTGTTACCGTTCATGTACACTACGGTGAATAAGCGACACTACCCAACTTTTAATCGGGTTATACTTTATTATCTAGTATTTGTTTAAATGAAGAGGTAAAATGTTTTGTGAGCAAAACGAAAGAGATGAAACTGTCAACTGTGAACTCGTTTTATTTTCCTAAAATCCATAGTTGAGCTCAGTTAGATAGTTGCCAGTCGTCTTGTCAGTGTCTCTAGCCAGTAACTGAAGGAGCTAATTAAATCTGAAAGAAAATTTCAGTTTATTACGGTAAAATTATTAGCATTAGAAATTCAAAATGAAGCTGTTTTGCATTTTAGGATTTTTACCTCTGCTCACAACTGCAATGAGTGTTCCGGTAGTTAAAATACCGCAGGGAACCCTACAAGGAAAGAATATGATATCGCGAGACCAAAGAATGTACTCAGGATTCATGGGAATTCCCTACGCAAACAAGCCTCAAAGATTTGAGGTTTGCGCAGCGAAAAATATCTTAATTATTAAAAGTATTTTGGATTGTTTAAAACATTTTATGAGTAGAGGCATTTCTTTTAACTACTGTGTAAACCAACAGGTAGCAACGTTTGCCTCAGGCTGGCAAGGGCTTCGAAAAGCATCTAAATTCGGTCCTATCTGTCCTCAATTTAATTTGATTAATAATGCAATTGAAGGGGATGAGGACTGTTTATCAGTCAATGTATTCACACCGCAGGTTTGTTTTTAACAAAAAAAAAGTGTTTTGTGTATTTTACTGAAGCATGGAATAACTGGAGTTTTATGGTTTAATGTGTAATTATTTCCATGCCTAACGCTATCAGTTAAGTGTCCCCTATAGGAAATAGGGTCTTGCACGAAAACTTTCATTGTCAAATATCTCCATGTCATTCTTTAACTTTAGTTTAAGATATAACCACTTACCGAAAACGAGAGAAAAATCATGGAGATCTTTGACAGCAAAAAGGGCTAGCGTTTGGAAAACCTTATGCTACGAAATGATCACTTAAATAAGGTATTTACTTTCAATTAGATTGATGGAAGTCTTGCAGTAATGGTTTTCATACATGGAGGAGGGTAAATCATTACACTTTTAAATGTACTACTATTTCCTTCAAGTGCCAGGAGTTGACAAACATGGATAATGGCTTATTTTTTCGATATGTAATAGATTTCAATTTGGAAATTCTGGAGAAAATGGGGCTGATTATTTCATGGTAATTTTATAGACAACATATCATTATGGACGAGTATGTTCACATTTATTTTGTTATTTATACTTTTCAGGACGAAGATGTTGTGTATGTGTCCTTAAATTACCGTCTTGCCGCTTTGGGTGAGTAGCGTTAGCAAATAAGGAGAATTCATTCTTTCCATTTATATAGCTTATGTTTCACGTATCCTTGTTTAGGATTTCTTAGTACTGGGGATTCAGTACTCCCTGGGAACTTAGGTTTAAAAGATCAAAATCTGGCTTTACGATGGGTGCAACATAATATAAAATACTTCGGGGGCGACCCTAATAAGATAACGTTATTTGGGGAAAGTGCCGGCGCTGCCGCTGTATCGTATCATCTTTTGTCGCCATTATCTAAAGGTTTACAAATTGGCTGAATTTCCTAAACATAATGGTAAACTTAAGTATCAGTTTGCATAATGGTATCCTTTTTAAACTGTAGGTTTATTTCGGTATGCCATTTGCCAGAGTGGAAGTGCACTAGATCCATGGGCTTTCACCGAGAAACCAAAAGATATTGCTGTCCAACTTGCAAAAAATCTTGGTTGCCCCTTTGACACTTCAGAGAATATTAAAACATGCTTATTGACTAAACCACGTGATGATATTCTCCAGCAAACTATGATGGTATTTTGGCTAATTATCGACTGATTACTTATTTTAATTTCTTAACTTACAGTCATAAATATATGTTCTATGATATGATTGTTTGCATGCAAAACAGTCAAGCCCGTTGGATGTAGTGACTGTGTATGTTCCTACCAAAGAACCCGTTGGAGATTCAGCTTTTTTAACTGAAACCCCGGAAATACTGTTCCGTGAGGGCAAATTTCATAAAGTTCCAATGATGATCACAGCAAATGATGACGAAGGACTTTTGACGACTGCAAGTATTGCTTTTTAAATTTGATCAAAAATTGTCAATCGTAGGTACATTGTTTTGTAATATAAACGCATTATCAAAATATTTGCAGCACTAATAAAAGACCAAAACCTTCGTCAATCTCTAGACGAGAATTGGGATGACATGATTCCTCGCATGCTATATTTTGATGACCAATCTACTGACAATAAGGCTCATGTTGCAAAACTAATACGGAATTTTTATCTGAATGACCAGCGCATTTCAGATATCAATATGCAAAACCTTACGAATCTTTTTTCGGATAGGACTTTCATTCATGGCTCTAGAAAGCATGCTATGCAGCTTGCTCGATATAGCCCTGTTCACATTTCTATATTAGCGTATAAGGGTATTTGGTCTCAGATTTTTGGTATGGGATTCACTGAAGTTCTAGGTAAGCAAGTAAAACAATTTGGTGTACAGTTTTACAGAGAGGTTAGCTGCTTCAAAATTTAAAAATTTGATCAGGAATGTCTCATGCTGATGATTTACAATATATCTTCAACTATATCAAGTATCCGAGATTTAAACGAGGATCTGAGCAAGAAATTGTTTCTAAAATAGCAGTAAAAACTTGGGTAAACTTCGCGAATACAGGGTACGTAAACATAGTTAGTTTTTGGGAAAAAATAATTTTCGCTGCATTGTGATGTCTATTTTTGAACTGTTTATAGCGATCCAAATTTTTCGTGGGAAGGAATAAAATGGGATCCACTTACAGCGGATGAGATAAAAACAAAGGTAATTAACTGGATTTATTTGAAAAAGTTCCCTGAAAAACTGCACCGACCTCTACAACTGCGAATGGAATTTTGGGATTTTATCGAATTTTTTCTAACAAAACAAAGATATTCTAAAGACGAGTTGTAAAATTATAAACTATGTGATAAATGATATTTCCTTAACGTTCGTCTCAAGAGATCTATGAATTGAGTTGACCAATCTAAAATTCCAATCATGTAACAAAGTATTTGAAATAAAGTTAGGTCTGTGAAATATAGAAAAGCGTCATCAACCTTACTTAATTTTAAGGTGTAATATTGCGGAATGTCAGTTCAATTCCCGTATTCATTTCCCAACCAAGCATCCTCCAAACCAAATATTGCATGCCATTGAAGAAAGCTGTTATTAGCTGCGTATAAATATTTCAACATAATCGATAGCCCTATTACAGCGTTAAACATTTAAGTATTCCACTCTATAAAATTAAATTGCTTGCAACTTTCTCTTTGCCAGAAGCTGAAGGAAGAATTGAAACATAACATTGAGCAAAAGGGCACAACTATACTGTCGGATATTTATAGAAAAGTCGCAAGTTCCGTGTGTGTAACTTATCCTTTTGCTATGCTAGCTTCAAAGGAACGTCTAAATTCTAAAAGACTAAAAATACCGATGGAAAAAGTAATGCAGAGCAATGTAAAGGAAATAGTCTTTTGAGACATCAAGGGAAATGGGATTGAATTGAGGGAGCTATTCAATCCCAATTTCAATGACTAACTGATGAGCGAGGGCTATTTTCAGCATGAAAGACCAAAGAGAAAACCTCATCTTAAGGAATAATATAAAGAGTGGATAAAAAGAGCTTCTCGTTCTAAGTAATAGTACTACGTAGTACATAGTAACCTGGCTACTACCTCATTTCATTGGTATTCATTCATCCATCTAGGAAACTATTGAAATTGTAACTCTGAACGGGTAACACTAACATGATAGAAGAACAATCGTAAACTATTTACTTTCAGCGTCCTAGGCTACTCACATCGTCACATCAATCAAGGAATGTTGATATACTAGTATTTTTCGTCTGTGAAACACGCCATGGACGGTGGAAGTGAGTTACATTCAGTGATACCGATTTCAAACACATGTATCATAAACAATTTCGTAAAAACTTAAAGGGTCTTCTAGGCTATTTAATGGATTAATGTATTTAGACATCTTATTTACGGAAATGTTTAAGTAAACGAGGTTGAATTTCAAGTTAAAATAATAGTTCAAAATTACTATAATTAACTTTCCAATAAACTCTTCAGATTGTAGTGAACTGGGTAAATAAATATTTTGCTACAGCCATGTTTCACGGTCCTTTCACAGGAAGGAATTTCATTCAATTCCTTCAAAAAATGTTCCGTGTCCATCAGAGCAATTAATTTTTCTAAGTAATTGAAAGTATCACATTTTTTCGCTTCAAAAACTCACTGAACATTATACACTTTCTTTCTGATGATCATCAATAATACTCTGTGAGTACCCACCCAGCCACCCACCTACACATAGAAGAGGAAGAATCCAGGAATCTTGTTGACATGAAAAGAAAAAGATCGACGTAGATCTGTGTTGTTTACACATTTGGCGGACAGCAACGAAATACTACTGAAGCAAGGCCTCTGTCCAAATGGAATTGGACTTGAACCTCTATCGAAGCATCGAACATGGATAAATCTGAAGTAAAACATACATTCCTCAAGTGTGTTAAGATGATGAAATGGAGCACTTTTAACTAAAATTGAACTACAGTGAATGGACAGGGAAATAAAGGCCAGTCGTCATTGAATGAAATGGAAGGAATGTTAAGAGATTGAAAAACGAGAGAGGAATTGCTAAAAGGGTGAAGTCCAAATTGAAATCCTCTATAAACCTTATTTCAACTGTATGCATAAGTTGGAGAAAACATGTACAAATGGTATTCATGTAATCGTATAAAAGTGAATTTTAAATTCTATGGTATTCGGAGTAGTTCATGGCAAAAGGGGTGCGGGGCTGACTTTATTAGGGATGATTTCTGACATTTTTATTTACCGATTGCATATTATTTTATGTATCAAAACATAATTATTAAACTACTCTAGAGCCAAATAGTCTAATCCCTAGAACATGATCCTCTTCTGCCCATTTTAGTCAACTGGCTCGTATCCAGGGATGGAGGAACGTTCAGATCCTTTGGAATAACCACAGAACCGAATAAATGATTATACTGAATACAAAAGATTGCCAACCAATCGTACTCCAAGAGTGTAACATCTTTTGGCAAAGTGACTTTGATGCTTTGACCATTGTATCTCTTGAGGATATTCATGTTTCCTCTTTCGTTGTAAATTTTTCGCCATCCCTTTGTCTGGTCTAGACGGGGCTTAGGATTTTCTGGAAGTTGCGAGCCTGTTCCGACCAAGAAAAAGGCATCTGGACCCTTTCCATCGTAGTACAACCTTGAAATGTAGACAGTCCTTGAATCCAAAATAGTTAGACTTCCCGATCTCACTCCATGAGCCACTCTGGAGAGTTCATGAAGGGTTCGTTTTTGAGGAACCTGGAGATTTTGGGGGAATGTCACATCTCCCAGGCTCTCTTTACTTCCTTTCCTTCGAACGGACAGCGTTTTTATTTCATTAACTTTACTCCCACATGGCAGTTCCAGAAGGATATCTTCATTGGAGAATTTTTTAGAGAGCCCTGAAGCAGGAACGAGGATTCCGGGTTCCGAAGGGTTTCCCAATTTACTAATGTAAAATGCTACGTTTGCAGCTTCACCATCGTAGTTAAAATCTTTGATATAAACTTTATTTGCATCAACAGCATAAACTTTACCAGAAACGCTGTGACTATTTGTTGAAAAGGAGCCTCCTTCTTTCCCGTAATATTCTTTGCTAAATATTGGATGAGCAGCAAAAAGTATTGTCAAAGTGAAGACTATCTTGGAGCTTGCCTTCATTACAAAAGTTTTGGACTATTGGATTTGGTAAAAATTAATTTGTACTTTAGGAATAACGATAAATAAATGAACAACTCCAGTCTTACTGTCAATTGATTTGAGTGGTATTGGTAACTCAAGGTACACTTTCAAGCTATTTAAAGCTTAGTTTTCAAATGAGAATCATCATATTACCACTTTGCAATTCGGAAAATGTAGGAAGTCATAATATTAGGGATTTCACAACTCTGTTGGGTGTTGTTAATTTAGTCTGCCAGCAATCAGCAACCTTGTAAATCTTTCATGAAATCTGTTCTAGACGCACTGAAAACACCTGCTTACACTTGCTAACAGCATTTCAGTAAATTTAGGTCATCGTTAAAGTATGAGTGTAATGTAAAATAGTGCCATTGTAAAATTATAAACTGATTTACCATTAGTAGCTAAACTTTAAAAGCTAGTTTAATTGCGTATATGGCGTATGCTCAATTATCTCATTTTAAAAAGTGCCGTCCTCATTAGAAATTTTTTCCAGGTGCAGAAAGTGAAACTGAATTTAAAATGTAAAATATTTACATTACATTGGATTCCCTCCAATTTGACAATGCCAATTTTTTAGACCTTAATCATCTGTGTAACCATACCGTACCGTACCTTACAACAGAAGAAAAATGAAAGTAATGATATGTCTTTTTGTTAAGGTAATCTAACAGGGTTTTTACAGTAAATCCGTAATCGTAATCGTGGTACCTCGGTGAACCGTTACATGGTGAAATTAGAATCATGGTGAACCATGATTTCTAATTTCTGGTCTCCAGAAAGTTAACGATTAAAAAAACTTATTTGTAGCTAATTTAATTATATTGCATATATACTTGGAATCCAAACAATTCCAAAGTCGCACTTAGAGTGAACTAATATTACTTTCGGTCTGTGCCTGAAGGAGCGCGTTCTTCCCTAAAAGAAAGATGCGTTTTAATTACATGTCTAATTATTTTATCAAACCACTCTGCTAGCTACCATATCATTAGTGCATGTCTTTATGTAAGTAAATGGAGAACAATAATTAGAGAGCATTCGTAGGAAAGAGATACGATGCAATTTTAAGAAAGCCAGCAAGACTTTGTCCTTTCTTTCTGCAATAATTTCATTGTGTTTCTCTCAAGATCATACTGCAAGTGCAATTAGGTAGCTCTTTCTTCACTACCACGGCTATTACTGTGTAACACCAACCAACTCCAATTATGGTCTAGGAACTTTAGACTTAACTACAAGTTTTACTGGGTGGAAAAGAGTCCCATTTATTCTATAGTTCTCATTCTCCTAATAATATAATGATCACCATAAGTTCCTAATGGGTTGTTTCCTCTTGTTACTCTCAAAATTGCATCAGTTGAATTAATTACATTAGAAGGTAAAATATGATCCTTATACTGGCAGTATAATACAAATAAGGGTTTTTCCTGAAATGAAATTTTCAGAATTAGCTACAGAATAATTTTTTCTCGTTTCAAAAATCTTCACCGGCCAAAAATGCCCAATAGCTAAGCTCGATTTGAAGCCAAGCTAACCTCTATTTCTATTTACAGGAAATATTGTGAAATATGTGTAATAAAATAAAGCACGTTGTAATACTGACGGAAGAAATTTCATTAATATATTAGTATAAAATTCCTTTCCAGAGTGCATTGTTGTCGCTAATAAATTATTTGTTGGTGTTTAGAAACAGCGAGTTAATAAACTGAGTAAATATAAACTCAAACCTTTCCTTGCAGCTTTATTATTCCTCTACGAAGATGATGAAAGGGTTTATTCTTCCGTAATTTTTCCCAAATTCTTGCTGGACATCGTCAGAGCCCTCAATCGAACCCTAGCCAAGCCCTTGATAGTCGATAGGGTAAAACTTATGTATGTACTTCTGTAAGTTCATGTACAAATTCTTTGTTTATTAATCTAAAGAATTTAGCTTCAGGCTGATAGAGGGGAAAGTTTGCTGAAGTAGCAGTAAACAGCATTAGATCTCGGTTTGAATAGAATACAGGGATAGTACAAAGAAGTACACGGTGTCCTAAGGATTTTAGCCCCTGTTAGCTTATTTATATTAATCCTTGGAAGTATCAGTAGCCCTGAACAGAGATTTCTAATTCGGTTGAACAGTCATCAGCTATCATAACTATCCCTCTGAATAAGCCCGCATACTTTCTACATCCTCGGTCTTATCTGTCATTTCTCGGTCTAATGTTACGACTGTTTTTGCTTCTAGCAGTTTGAGGAGCTCATGTAATGCTTGTTTATTATCTGAGAGGATATTCCTATCGTGTATTGTTGACTCTTATACTTTCAAATAGTTAGTCTTTATGCTAGAAAAAGGAAAGGTTCTGGTGGAACACAATGGATAATATGAATACATGCATAATACATTCATCAATTGTACGCGTGATTGGTTGAACTAAATGCAAAACCCCGTGAGATTTCCAATCTCAAATACAAAGCGATAAGGAATCCTTTTGTACTGAACATAATAATGATTGACACCCTAACAGGCTGCAACCAATAACCAAGGCAAGGAGGGCGATATCATCATGATGAACCTATTGCTCAACATTACATTATGCTTTCTTCGAGCTAAATAAGATTGACAGATATGCACGACCACTATTTATGATTTGTATGTCTTGGTAGTCAACAAATAACTTGAAGCATGGTTCTTTCAAGAGAATGATGGTGAAAACTTTCATATTTGGGCTTTCAATTAAAGATATTGCAAATTTCTTGGAAATGTATGCGGAATTTTGTGCAATCGTGAAAGACAATAAACATGAAGCGTTAATTTAACAAAGATACAGAGACTAATGTAGAATTATTACAGTTGTTGTCAGTGGTTCATTTAAGATAGTTAACAATAGAAAAACGAGTTTTAACAATAATTATCATCATTGATTTATAATCCATTACTCACTAAAACTATTAAATGAAACTTGAAGGTACCTTTTAAACTCGATTGTTAAATGAAACATTAATTTCCCAATTATTCTTTAAAATGTGCAATATAATATGGTTGATGTTATGGGCGATGGGCTGAGAAACATTCGATAAACTTACTTAATAATAGAATCAGCCGAGTTATATTTTCTCTTTACTTCAATCGCTCCGTATCAATGCAGCACTACGATAGTTGTAGTATAGCTAACGAAGGGGAGATGAGTCCTTCCAGTTGTTGTAACTATAAAGTAAAGAAAAAATCCGTACACTCAGCTAAATAAAAATAGCATAATGCAAGGCAAGGGTGTTTCATAGGAAAACCTTGGAGTGCTTCATGTCTGTTTCAGGGGTTGAGGACAATGAGATTGATATCCTCTCATAGAACTGTCACTTTGTGTCATGAGCTGTATTACGGAAGAAAGGAGACTGACTTCCGTAAAAGTTCCTTCATTTGACGTAGTTCCTGCTTAGTAGAAAAGGGCAGTCCAAGCAAAGTAGTGCCAATGGATAGGAAGTAACGGGACATTCATTAGAGTGAGATAATTGAGTATTCTGCTTCGACTGTGGACTGGTCGATGTGTCAGGAACAAAAGTGGACATTATTTGCTCATCAAGCCTGTCGTCGAAATGGTGTGACTTTCTCTGTCCGTACGGAGAAAGAGGTAGTAATCGCTCATTGGACTCATTTCTTGTTAAAGTATTTTATGGAAAGCTGTATGTAATTCGATGCAGAAGTTAGAATAGCTAGGAAAGAGTTGTACTTGAAGGGTAAATTGGATTTATAAAAAGCAATTTACGCTATCTACGGGTCTGCGTTCCTACTACTACGTTCCTCTTCCTAGTTAATTCGTCTAGGGACTAACTTCAATAAAATTCAAGAAATAGTTTACACGAGAATTTTCCTACTTTTTCTGGTTCACCAATAACCCTCAAATGTCAATAAGTAATTCCAGAAATTATGCTTTCACCGTTGCCCCGTTCTATTAAACTACATTGAAGAAACCCACTTTCTCACTCAATTCAATAGGTAGTAGTGGTAGTGGATCTACTAACGAAAAAAATAGGAAAGCGTTCTCTGATAATGTTACAATGTGCAGCTGAGACGCTAAAATTTCCTAATCAAATCATTGCTTTAATCTAGATCTGGATCATCCTCTTAGATTTCTTAACTCATTCCATTTTTGACCAAAGAGCCTAAGGCAATTCCTTGGGACTTCACCACTGAACTATCACTGGTATCACACTTGGTAAATTTTGTCTTGCCTTTAATCTGCTTACATTTCCTAGGAGGATATCAGATTTCTAACGAATGTAGTATGTAAGCTAGACCAAGAATGGTATGTCAGGGTAAAGTAAACGGAATTCGGCAACAACAGAGCAAAACTACATAGAAGCAAGCCCCAATTTCCGAGGACCACTTTAATCTCGGTATCAGTATCTGTATCATATTACTTCCCATTAACTCAGTCAATTTTAGTGAATTGCACTCCAGGCCAACTTGCCATCCTTTGAATATCTGCTTCATATACCTTCATAAATGAGATGTGCACATCAGAAAGTGCGTTAAATAGCAAACTAATGGTTCGGATGTTACAGACCAAGTACGGCTTAGTGGTCCCACTTGAACTCATTTTGTGCTTGAAATGAAAATATATATTGATATATGGAAACGTGGTACTATCATGGGTGGGTCACATATTATGAAGGGAAGCATCTACTAGATATCTTTAGTGGTTTTTTTTATAAAAGGGAAAGTAAAAGAGTTAACTGCTACTGCTATCTGCAAAGGAAGATAGGTTGAAACCCGACGCTAGCTCTGTTGGAGATGGCCATTAGAGATGAGATATCAGAGGGAGTGGAATTACTTGACCCCAAGAGTGTAATTTTTCTGGAATTGAAGACCAAAGGCCTTTACTTCTTTTTAGGAAGTTGCTGGAGTAAATGGGAATAAGCACATACAATTGCTGAAAATACGCAGCAAGGAAATACAAACTCAACGTTTTGAACCCAAAACTCAGAAAGATATCTCTACATTAATTATTCAGTACATTAGATTTTTATTATAACTAATCATGTATCACCCTACGTCACATCTTTAAGAAGTAGCGTAAACAAAAAGCTTTAAAGAGGCACAGTAAGCACAAAGTCTATCAATTAGTCCGAATTGGATCCCAATATAAAATGTTGTTAATAATTTGTCCTGTAAATGTTTGTAAACAGCAACTATAATCTGATAAGGGATAACAGTTCTATATAATGGATAAAAGCCTAGAAGCCTAGAAGAATTTCAGCTTTGGCAATAATATCTCGGAGGAGGAGGTCGAGACGCTTTGCAACATCAACGAAAAAAGACATGATTGATTCGACTTCTACACTCTATCACCTCTCGTTTTTGCAATTTCCTCTCTCGACATGTCAGTCCTCGTACAAATTTTGATTGATTGAGACTCCAAGCGCAACACTCTTATCTAGTTTGAGAAAGAAGTCCTTTAGAACCTCCCTAACTCTTCTCTATGAACCAGCAAGCCAAGATGTAGTAGTATAGCATTGAAATGAATGACTTGGGACTTGGATCTTTTCTTCACAACTTAGTCCAACCAAAAGAACGAACGAACTCAGCCTGTGCAGCTATGCCGTGTAATTCAACTACCAATAAGTGTTCTCAGATTATAATATCCATGAAAAGTTCGGACTTTCCTAAGTGAGATATAAAATCGTATTTTTAGAGAAAAAATGGGGAAAATCCCCTCTGCACACTTTTCTATTTTTCTGATTGTGAGAGTTAAAGTTGATTTGTCTTTTTCACGAGCATTTAAAGCTGGCATTCAAGGCTGTACTCTACGTAGTTTTATCTTTCAGCTAACTTCGATTTACGAATATTTTTTAGCATTTAGAGCTAGAGTTGTAGAGCTAGAGTTGTAGCAAGAGAAAGTGGAAGTGGAGAAAGTTTTATGCGTTTAGATATGGTTTAGGAAGGAAAACGTAGAAAGATTTGTACACGTGTGGGATATTACTGGGATTCTTATGCATCTCCCTTGGCCTCTCTTTATTTGCATATTGAATCTTCACATTTAGAGAATATGACGATTGAATATTCATTTTTTCACATAGTAAAAGACTAAGTCAAAAACAGGCAGGATGCTAGTAACTTTTGGTGGGAGGAGGTAAATTGGGTCTTAACTTCTAATCGATCGTATTCAACATCCTAGTTTTACGTTATGGACTGGATCAATATTGAGAAGAAATGTGTAATTTGAGTAAAGGTAGGTGGATGTCTGGAATGTATTTATATGGATATTGGTTTTAAATTTTAAGCAAAAATGTGAAGGTAGGAATACTGCAACTAGTATCTAAATAGAAAAGTTACTTTTTGAAGGTGTATGTGATTGATGATTATATAACGACTTATTGCTTTTTTCCAATCTTGAATGACATACAACCGTGAGAAGGAGGGTTCTTTGAGGTGATTAGGGCTGCTACTCACAAAGAAATTGCCTATTGACCTGGATTTATGAGATATAAATTCAAACAGTCGAGGAATAACTGAATCTCTTAAAACTTTAGTTGCTTTTCCGTTTGTTCAGGCCAACTCCGGCAAATGCAAGGTTTGAATGAAGGAACATTAAAGAGGATGTAAGTAAGTATAAGGGACAGGTTATTTATTTATAAGCATTTAGTATCTAATTAAGATATTTTTTTGAACCTCTAGACAGAAAGGCATTAATAGTAAAGGATTAGGTCGAGTTTGTTTTTTATCTTCTACTACTCTTACCTGAACTTATCAGAAGTTATTTTATATCAGAAGAACACAGTTGTGCAATTTAACCAGTACATTATTACTTCCGGGCTTGGCACCATTTTCGTACTGAAAATGGAGAAAGACAGAAATACTTGCAATGTATTCGATTCTTTATTAAGTATGGTCTTTTCTTCCGTTGATTATGAACTTTACCAGCAGTTTCTAGATGATAAATTCTATTGAGTTAGGAAATGCATTCATCCTTCGAGTAATGACGCGTGCATATCTTAAATAATCATGAAAGAATCCCCGGAGGCCCAAGCAGGGGAAGAAAATTTTCCTTTGATAATAAATTCCTCCGATTTTATGTAAATACGCTAAAGCTCGGTTATTCAGTTCTATCTAGCTTCCTTCAATGAATAAAATCCGACTTCAAACGCTTCTTTCCCAATCAGAAATCTTCAAGATAAAGCAAAATTCTCTTAAATCTTTACTTCGAAATATGAACATTAAACGGTAGCCTGATACAACTGGCCTTTCTAAGAAACACTGCGTCCTGGTCTCCTGGTAAAGAAATCTTAATTTGTTATTTTATCTGACATTTAATTTCACGATTTTAGAAAAACGGTCGAGTTCCGATAGTTAAAATAAGTTTACAAACGTTCTCAAATTGGAAAAGAAGTAAATTCAATATTTCTTTCCCATAGTTAAGTTTTGGTAGCCCTTGAACGAATTTAAGACCAGAAAATAACCAAAATGCAAGCATTAAGGTCCTTTAATACTGTTTTGAGTCGACAGCAGCCTTCATCTCTGGTTTATCAAAGAGAAAGCAAGTTCTAAGTCATTTCAAATGCAAATCGTCAACCGTTCACTTTGTTGCTTTCTGTCAACTCTACACATAGAATGCGATAGGTTTACTTCTTAGTCAGGTAATACCTACTTCGAAAAAGTCTTGTAAGGTAATACACTAACTTCCCGGTTCAAGTTTTGTATACCCAAAGTACACAGTTACTAACACGGATGACGGGTTAGGAATATACGAATTTTTGCTACCCGGATTCCATAAAAGGCAAGTCATACTTAAAAAGAGTTTTTAGTTATATATATGTGTGTCATCCATCTCAACCCTATATTGGACCACGTCCTGTCGACCGACTTCTTTCCTATTTTAAAGAATAATAAGCCAAGACAGCAGGCAAAGGGGTTGAGTTCTAGAGCTGGCTTCAAACATTTTAGTTTCCTAAGCCAGCTACTAAGTAGTATTACTCAAAGGATAATTACACTCTGCCATTCTGTTTAACCTGAGTCTTGTACAGATTCTTAATGAGCTTGGGGTTCAACTCGAAAACTAAATCTATACTTCAAAGTAGGCAAAGGTAGGCCTCCTCTCTGTCCTCCAAATCGCCCTTTACATATAAACACTCTTATATAATTTTGAGTTTGGTTGGCCTTAAAATTAGGATTTGTTTTGTATTCGAGGAGAAAGTAATGTCAGTAGGGGCCAATACCCGCAAAACCTCGGCCTGGCCGAGAAAAACGTCGGCTCTGGAGCCGATGAAAACCTCG